>JABFDZ020000016.1:7639837-7652704 GCA_019775955.2 Pollimyrus isidori
TTTTCCCATTGTGTAGTCCACGATACAGTTTTTACCTGGTGAATATACAGTATTTTCCCATTGTGTAGTCCACGCTAAAGTTTTTACCTGGTGAATATATAGTACTTTCTCATTGTGTAGTCCACGCTACAGTTTTTACCCACACCTGGCTGTCTCACTTGCAGTTTCGCCCCGTTCTCCTGATTTCATCTTGAGACTGTTCGTTCATGCTCCCTGCTGATTCCCAGCTCTGCATCTGGATGCAGTCTCCCTGCCCCATCATCCGTAATGTGAGTGCTACGACCAACTGGCTAGCCCTATCTGTCGAATCTGGCATGACTGGGGGGGGGGTGTTTTGGATTTAAATGTATTTTTCTTCCTTACAGCCTGAGTGCTCGCCAAATAAGCGAAGGCTGAGCAGCGTGTTGGTGGGACATGGATGAGAGAAACAAGCTCTTTACCCAATGGGACCCGGCACTGATAGTGTACCTTCATCTGTTTGCTCAGCTTTGCAGTGTTTGATTGCCCTGATTACACCCCACACACAGCTTACAAACACAAGGCCTAAAAACACACCAAGCCAATGCATTGCCAGGCTTTATACACCACAAACAGGGCTGTGTTTTATTCAGGCAGTGTTGTAGTTCAGGAGCAGGACACCCAGCCCAAGAGCTGCTGCTTCTAAACCTGATTTGCTTCTGTGAAACACCCAGTTAGTGAACAGTAATTATCTGTAATAGTCCTGTTTTTTCTTTGGTAATGATGAACCTAGAAAGGGAGTGAAATGAGTGAAATCACATGTTGATTATTTCTGATAGAAATATATAAAGAAAATACAAAACCGTTTAGCACAGCGGTGGCCAATCTTATCCAGAAAGGACAATTAGATGTGCAGGTTTTCACTGCGACTCCCTAATTAGATAACTGATTAGTGGACTGATTGGCTGAAGAGTCCTCACACCTGGAATATCAGCTGACCTAAAGGTTTATCCCACAAACCTGTATACACCCCAGCCCTTGTGGATAAGGGTTGGTCCCCTATGATGTAGCAGATGCTTTTGTCCACGGTGATATACATTTTTAAGAATGCCAGGTGAGAGAATCACTGGAGTAAGGGCCTTGGTGCCATCACTCTGCTGGTGCTGGGTATTGAACTGACAACCTTCAGATCAAAACCATAGCAGCCTTGTTTTTTAATACTTTATTTAGTATCACTTGGACAGCATGTACTTTGCAACTTGTAACCTTGTGCAAATGAGGTTTCCATTGCTGTGTGCAACCAGAAGCCGCTTAAATATTACAGTTGTATCTAAGAACTGTACATTGAATCTGGACAATAAATAAAAGTGAATGTAATCTTAATTGAGGTCATACCTCTTTCCAAAATTGTGTGGTCAGTATGCATAAGGTACACACTAACCACACAGTTTTGCCTGTTTTTAGGACAAACACAAGTTGCCCACTGTCAATCAAAGTTTTTCCAATAGTTTTTGCCCAGTATCGATGGGAAGGTGTCCGAGCAACATCACTTTGCAACATTGCTCAAATAGTTGCCCTGTGTATCGTGGCTCTAAGTCATATACTGTGGAGGATTAAGAAATGGCAGATCACTTTCTTGCAAGGCTTTGGACCGTGGAAAGATACTTGCAGGACACAAGGAGGTCATGCAAACTCCACACACAAGGAGATGAAGAAAGATTCAAGCCCCCAACCCTGCAAGGGGTCCAGATTCCCCGCTACCTGGTGACTTCTGTGTTTATGACCCGATGCCACTATCTCAGAGTCAGGGAGTTACAGGCGTGCTCAGAAATAGATCAGATATATTTTTAGAATTATTGCCATGACTCAGCCAAAATGATGAGATGACCTGATTTATATTTGTCCCTTATTTCCTTTATGGAACTGACCCTGAGGGCAGCAGTGAACGTCTGGTCAGAACCAGGGCTGCCAACTCCCCCACATCTGGCGTGATGCTCACGCTTTCAGACTCAAGCTCACGCAAGAAATCTTACAGCAAGCCTATATTACTCAATTTTAAGCCTACGATTACCTACATAAAAAGCGTTGGGTAATTTGCAAACCGTACAGGCTATTTACAAGGAAAAAAAACTGTTGCATACATGGGCATGTGTGCAGACTGGTCTCGAATGTAAAATCTCATGCCAACTAGTTGACCAAAGCTGGCATCTCCGGCTCTAACACAGATGCCAGCTGTGAACTTTTGGCCATATAATCAGCACTGTCTGTGAGAGGCTCCAGGCACCTTCTGCAGGTTTATATGGATTTGGAAAATGACAATATCTAAAAAAAAATCATTTAAAACATGTTTATTATTATTATAGTTTATTATATATGAAGTTTAGATAAAGGTATTTCAAACTGGCAGCCCTTCATATGGCTCAGTATCCATGCAGTAGCTCTCAAAGAGACTGGTGACCCCTGGTCTAGACCCATGTTAGGCTGTGCCCCTGAATAGGATGGATATATGAAAGCATTATGTACTATACATGAATCATGTCCATATATCATGAATCCAAACTAAATTTTACAATCCAAGAATGAGTACAGTTGAAAGAGATTACAGGTATTGCAGGCAGGCAATAAAGGTTAAGAACAACTTATAGAAAACTCAAACTTGCAAACACACTGCCATAAAACTGATTATATAAAAAAATTGAATGAAATTCAATGGTTCGTAATAATGAATGCATATACTACTTTGTCACGCTCGTGAAAACCTTGCGTGGCTTCAATGGTTCATTGACTTGAGGTACAGTACAGTGCCGCATGTAACTATTATTATTATTATTATTATTATTATTATTATTGTTCCGACTTAAATACAAATTTGACTTAAAGACAGACTTAGGGAGCAGACCTCGTTTGTGACCTGGGGACAGCCTGTATCAGGATTGTTCATATCCCTATTCTTTACTGTTAATTTTTGCAAACACGGCAAGAGTCTGCGCATCTTCCAGCTGTTTACCTTGGACAGGCTTGGGGCCTGGAGCCCGAGCTATGCGGCCCAGAGAGAAGCCAGGCAGGATTAGAATCCATCACAGGGCGCCCATACAATCATACGCTGAGCCTGACTGCGTGCATAGCTTGTATGCTAATTAACGGCGTGTGACTCAGAAGGCTAAGCCTCTGTGCCCCTAATTGAAAGGTTGTCAGTTCAGGCCCGGCTTTGGCAGACTAGTCATGTCTATGAGTCCTTAAGCAAGGCCTTTAATCCCCCAGCCAATGGACACCACTGCAGATGGTTGCCAAGCTTGCTTTCACCTGTCTGTGTCTTGTGGAGCGTAAGGTAGGGGGTCGGTAAAAATCAAACTTCCCCAAAGGGAGAAATAAAGTGTCATGATTAAGACGAAGTGGGTCCATGCAATCTAAATCGCTACAAGATCTCCTCATATTAAATCTCCTATACATGTGCATTACATATTAAACATGAAGCCTCAGTTATTTATGGTCATGATGACAAAGGACTAAGTTGTCCATTAGCATCATATTGGACTGAAGCAGATTAGCATGTGATATTGCAGAGAAATACATCATAATAAATTCTGCAAGCATTAATAATGCAAAAAGTTCTCTCACTTTCTAGTGAGAGCTTAGGTTCCTGACTCTGATGTGTCCATCAATCTTATTAACTGTCTTTCCTTTCATGAACCACAGGATGGCAACGGAAAGTGTGAATTGTTGCGAAAAGTCTGCTTTTGCTGGAACTCTTGTTATTACTCTGTCATGCCAGGAAAGCAGCAGAAAGCAGAAAGGTTTCTTCTTAAGAAATGAGGAGGAGGAACTGACTTATTTGGAAGCTTTGAAGTGATAATCAGAAAGGAGTGGGGACCACACGTTCGGTGGTGCAGGTAACAGGCACAATCAGCCTCAGTCTTTGCCGTTTCGTGATTTATTTATTTATTTGCATTTCTCTTTTGCATTCATACAGAGATTCTCTTCCATGGATGGGATGGAAGTTAATTTCAATCATCATGAGAAAAAGCCACGTGCGAGATGTGACTGAATGGGAGAATCATTAGCGAAAATCTAACCATGTGGTTTGCAAGACCGCCAGGTGTAGATGGCTGTCATTTCCTGCCATGTGAATCACTCCATGGCCTCCCCAGGATGGAAGCTCATAGATAGTGCACTTATTAACTTGCAGTTTTGGATTCGTAAATTAGACTCCCCTGGGGGAGGTGGAACCTCTACATTTATTTATCTAGTGGATGCTTCTGTCCAGTGAGGCTTACAAGTGTGGATCTAGCCATAATACAGCCAAAATAATATTTGTTTGTTTTGAAGACTCAACACACTGGCTCTGGGCATTAAAACCACCTTAAACCCTGAGTTTTAGGCTGCTAAGTTACACCTCAGTTTGGTGTGTGAACTTGATCTGAGCAGAGATGGAGAGATCAATTACATTGTGTATCTGTGACTTTTTATACTTTACTGGTTGGTTGAATGAGCAGCGTCAGATCGTGTCCTTGCACCAACTGGGATTAAAGGCCTTGCTCAAGGACGTAATGGTAAATGGACTGCATTTATATAGTGCTTTTCTACTCTTCTGAGTACTTAAAGCGCTTTACAATTTATGCCGCACATTCACCCATCCATACACACAATCACACACCAGTGGCAGAGGCTTCCACGCAAGGCGCCAACCTGCACACCAGGAGCAGTTTGGGGTTCAGTGTCTTACTGAAGGACAATTTTATGGGGTCAGGAGGAAGCGGGACTCAAACCAGCAACCCTCTGATTGCCAAATGATAGCATTGCCTTCTGCACCACCATCTGCCCTGATGGTGAAATCACTGCCAGACACGAGATTTACACCAGTGACCTTCCAGTGACCTTCCAGTTCTTAGGCCAGTGACCTTCCAATCGCAGGCACCTAATCCAAAGAGCCACACACCACCCAACACACCCATAAACTCTTTATGAGGGTTAATTACTGACTCATTGAATGTGAAACCACACCCTGTAAGAAGGATTGGTTGGGACACCTGCCCCCTACTGACTGCTTAGTGCCACAGCAGGTCATGTTCCGCTTTATGTGTGCTGCTTTCCAACCCTAAATGCCCATTCATGCTCATCTTCCTCTATACTACTTTCATGCCTCTCAGATGTGGGTGTAAAAATGGACAGAATGTTCGTTGTGGAGATTGATTCAATTAAACCCGGAGACGATCTCAACAGGGCGCCGATTAAAGCACACAGGAATTAGTTAGCCAGGAATTTATTAACTGAAAATCGAGCAAGCATATTACAGACCGTAAACCCTTCTCATCTGACCTGTACAGTGGCGAGAGGAAAAGGAACCAAAAAAAAGGGCGCACACAGGAAAACAAGAACAAAACAGGCAAGCGCCAAAACCTGGCTCTCAGATTAGAGGAGGGACTTACACCACATGACAGACGTCATCGTTCAAAATCTAAATACACGGAGTAAGGAATGCAGGAGCTGGCAATTTTAACAGGATGCTTCTACTAAATACTGAGCAAAGGGTATGAATACTTAGGACCATGTGATATTTCAGTTTTTCTTGTTTAATGGATCTGCAACAATTTCAAAAATTATTTTTTTGTCTGTCAATATGGGGTGCTGTGTGTACATTAATGAGAATTTTTTTTTAATGATTTTAGTGAGATATATATTTGGGAATTTGGAATATATATATGAAATGTTCAGCTGTGCAGGATCTATACACGTAAGGGGTATTATGCTATGCAATATAAGTGCAAATCTCATTGTAATTCATGTACAACTTGGTTTAATTAATTGCTTTTACCCTTTTTGCGAGTAGTTTCATACATGTACACCTTTTTGTTCCCAATATCACTGCAAGGGCCATCAGTCGCAATGTGTCTTGAGTTGAGAGTGATTGCCGTTCCCAAAATGCTCAGTCTTCTGCGTTTGTCTCCAAATGAAATGGACATAAGCTAGTAAAAGCAGCATCGGTAACATAAAGTCTTTTCTATTGATGAGGGAAAAACGATAAAATATTTCAAACACTGTGATTATTACACTATGGGAGTGAGTAATCCTTCATTTAATTTATTAAACATCCATTTTTACAATGATTTGTTGAGACTAGACCGGACTGTACTTACTGATCACCTCCCGCTGCCTTTCCAAAGGAAGAAAAATGAATAAACTGTGTTCTTCTCTGAATAACTGTCATGAGATGTGCCAAGTAATCTTCAGCTATTATTATGACACATTAGGTCTCCAGACATGATTGACAGCAATTGTCAGGCATTTGGAAACTTTAATATGCAAGATTTTTTTTCTTCTATTAAGAAATTACCAGAGTTACTGACCATTCTACCTATAATGTTAACCATTGCCTGACTATTTATTGACATATAATTGTAGTCGAGACATGAACTGAATGTGTGGGAATAAAATGAAAATACATATCTTATACGCACATTTTTTCTCTAGTCACTGAACACACTAAAGTTTTTTTTCTGTTCTGCATGTTTTTGTGTAGATTACATTTTACATAGCCTGTGAATGCATAAATAATAAGTGCACTAAATCGTAATTGCTATATTTTTTTAGCGGTAATGCCAATGTTCCCTTTAAGAACTGTTTTTATTTAAATATCATAGAGAATGATCCTGTGCAGAGGAATCATAAGTTTTCACGACAAGCGTATGTGCGTGTGATATTCACTGTATTTTATTAGTTCTGTGCGCGCTAGGATTAGTAAAAATCTAATTAGTATAAATAAATAGATCTCAAAATATCCAAAGGTCTTTTTCCAAAATGAATGCAAGCAAATGGAGGTGCGGCGATCCATCTCCAACACAGTGAGCATCCTGGCAGAAGTGTCGGCATGTATATCCGTGACATATGGAACTACTGTGTTTTTCTCAAAGACCATGAAATGTTTAAAAGGCTAGACATCCACAGGGATGGGGTGATTCGTTCAGTTTCTTGGTTGGGGAGGTGTGGTGGTCCGGCGCCAGCAGGTGACAGAAACCTACATGGCATGGAATGTGCATCAGGTGGCCCTCAGGAACATTCCAGCAGTCAATATTCTCTAAACCTGAAAACACTCGAAATCTTCCGTCAAATATGTTCAATCACATTAATGTCAGCTCAAGCTGAATTAAACCAAGAAACCACCCAGTTCAACAGCACGTAATCCCTCCATGGATGGATGGTGACCTCTTTCTCTCTCTTACTAGATGCAATGTTGACTTTGTCGCAGAGCATATCTTTATATATTATCAGTTTATAGAAAATGCCACATTACACAAAGGGTTGATGTTTAATTCATCAGCAAAATGTTTAGTTTATTGCCCACTCTGGCGGGTAATGCACTGCATTATGTCATACAATATTCACAAATTAAGCAAATTAACTCGGTCTACCTTACGATAATGTTCAGTTCAAAGATTATTCATCTGCTAAAAACTATTAAAAATTAGGCCAACAAATATGTTACACATATGGGCGTTCTTATATTATAGAAATTATTAACTAAAAGAAAATGCGTATTTGTGAGTGTTGTGTATTAGCACAGAGGCTAGGCTCATAAAAGAAACTGTATTCCTGGCGTGTAGCACGGATTCTGAAATACAAATATAAAAGCAGCGGGTGAATTCTTTCAGGACAAGCAAATATTATTTAACTTTCTGTCCATCACCGTTTGTTTTCACCAACACGCCCAACGCCTAGTCATTCAGCCATGTTCAACTGGCAGTATCGACACTTTTAGATGGGATTGTGTAGCTTTCCGCGGATGAAGATTGCAGCCAAGCAAAATCTCTCCTTCATTCTTGGAGACAAGAATGCAACCAAAACATTTATGTTAATGTTAAATAGATTTTTTTTTTGTTTTGGTCAACTGCAATGTCAATTTTTTTCCATACCAAAATATTCAGAGAATACTCTGCAGAAACAACGGACATTAAAGATGGACACGAACGATGTTTGTACAGCCTTCCCTTCAACCATGACTTTGGAATTCTGCCAAACACTTTAACAAAGGCCAGTGTTACAGTACTTAAATTATATTAAACGTTTCACAATAGCAGAAAAGCCGTATAAAATCTCAGCGGACTGTCCACTGATCCTCTACACACCACCTTGCAGCAGATAGAAATAGTAGAAATATTCAAGATCGACACAGTGAACCGCTGAAATGGGGAGTTTAACGTTTTTACCCTAAAATATAACAAAGAATTAACTGTGTGATGCAGGACGATTTTACCAGGTAAAAAAAAATCAGCAGTAAAATAATAATAATAACAGTAATGATAATTCTCCATGAAACTGAATAGATGGATTACGTAATCCTTTCCTCTAAAAAATTTACTTCAATCAAACCCAAGATTATTGTCTGTTGTTTTTGAAAATTAATCTGAAGACCAAATAATACCCCTTTAGTTCCCCAATTGAATTCTGCCCTAAAGGTCTAATAAAAAATAATATCACACAACGTCATATTTAACTCGAACTGAGTGTTACAAAAAAAAAGTCCCTACTTACAGATGTGATTATGGGAAGGACATTTTTGTCCTCAGACCGGCAAACTGTTAAACCAATCAACTCTAGTGGGCACTAAACAAGCTCTGTCAACATTTTTATCATTTTCAATTACAGTCGGAGGCTTAGCACAGTAATAAATAGTAATATCGCCGCACGCATAGTGGGTGGTCAAGCACCTAAGGATTGTTCTGCATCACATACTCTCAGCGCTGAAACTGAATCTCTTTCAGCAGAGAATAATTTAATTGCCCAATGAAACAGAACACAGAGTGGCAAGGTTTTAATTATATTCTTTTGGTTCCAACTGGAACACATACAGGCAACCTGTACTACATCACTGAAAGGAACTTTTCTTTACTTTTTTGAATATAATTTTTAAATAATACAAATAAAGCTGCATTCTGTTTTTTCAAACTCAGATTTATTTGTTAATCTCTTAACATGGAAAAGTTTCCTTGTCGAAATGAAAAAAAATAAACGTTATCGAAATAGCAGCTGTTTGGCTTTCACTCGCGCTGACATTTTGATTTATTATTATGCAGCTATGGAAAGTGCTTATTGTATGGGGAAAATATCTGGGGACACTCACCCTCAAAATAAAGTTTTCCAAAATACAAGTCGGATTAGCTTTGCTGAAGACAATGTCTTTTAGAACATTTGTCAGGTTTTATGCAGACGATGTGATCCACACCCTAAATACAGCAAAGTTCTTTGTTTAATCATGCCAACAAACCCCTTCTTCGGGGCTGTAGTCCCAAGGTGTGCGGTTATTCATCTAAAGGTAAAAAGAGTGACAGGACTTCACATCAAAAGACATGAGATAGATATTCACTTTACATTGTTTTCTGTGTAAAACCTCAAATTGAAGGATTAAGTTAATTTGTATCATTCAGAATGGCAGCTAGTCCATGTATTAATTGAAATATGATTCGATATGATTTGATATAATTGACATTATCTTTTGCTACCAATGGACAAAATCATGACGTATTTTAAAGAGATTATCAGGTTGGTATTAGGACTGGAATACTGTACAGTTTGCATTCTAGTCATGCGCCCAGTGTTACTTGGAGGAGACTTGTGGTTGTGATTAGGATAAACAGTTGGATAGATGGATGGATGGGTATCATGCCTCTGGGATTGTAATTGCAGAGAGAGAAGGATGCAGAGGAAGGAAATGAAAGGCCACAGACAAGTTTTTTGTTTAGTATAATTGAGTCATGAAAGGCATGAAAGGCGAACGTTACTAGTTTTACTTTGACATTTATGAGATCCCACAGAATGGAGCCGGTTGACAAGCCGTTAACACTTCTGTGGGTCATGTGATCATAAGACATTAATCACAGCAGTGTGTTCTCACCGGTAGGAGCTGTAACCAAAGGGACCTTAGCATAATTACATTGTCAAACGGAACTGGGAACTCATAGTCAGCACATCACTCCGACTCGAGAAAATACTTTCCAAGTGTTAGCAAAGAAAACTCAAAGAAACCAGAGTGTCTGTGAAGTGTGTTTATGTCTTTGTTGAACTGCTCTGCATCTTGTGGACCAGAAGTTAACGAGGCTAATAAAATTTATCTGCTCCTGACCACACCTCCCAAAGATCATGTGAACACAAAAATAATGTGGCAGGATTTCAGCCAGTAAGCATCAGCCAGTAATCTTCACAGGCATTCTACTCCTCAGCACAGCACTAGAGAAACTTTAGCATTGGAAAAAAAATGAGATGGGACATTATGCATGGGACCGAAGAACATAAAAAATAAGGCACGTCTTCATTTTATTCTCCTCCAGCCTCCTTTGAATTACAAAAATGTGGATATGAGATTTATATATGTTTAGGTCAAAAGCATTTCATACTAGCATTGTGCTTTTATTTGAACCCAACAAAACCAAGTACAAGGGACACAGGGAAATACTGAAAAGTACCTAAGAGCCTTGTTGTAGCAGGGAATGAATGCACATCAGAAAAAGACAGAGCAGACACATCGGCACAGAGTACATGGTTGCATGAATAACTTAAGTTATTCATGACACACCGAAATGAAAACTCTCACGGATAGAACGTAGCCTCCTCTTGGCATCAGGCTATAATTATGATTTATGTGACTTCTTTAGTGGGATGGACCTGTAATGTACAGTATAATGAGCCTGGGGACGTACACAGTACGAGATCTTCGTCGATCTGCAGCAGTCAAAAATCACCAATGGCCTTTTCCCCCGAAAGGATGAACAATGATTTGTTAGACACACAGATCATAAATCAATTATGTGTAGGCCGCATAACGTGCAATTTGGTTCAGATTGCCCATGTCCATACTCCGTTTGAATCATTTTGAAAATACTGTTGTTTTGGAATGCTGAGATGATGGCAGATGTATGACTCCACAGACGCTACAGAGCAATGAATGAAGCAACTCGTTACCATGCATGCTAGTCCTGAATTTGAAATCAAACAGTCAAACAATCAGTTTGATAGCTTAATATATCATTTTAACATCATTTTTTTGCCTCTTGTATATACCGACAAAGCTCAGCAGAAAGTAAGAATCTCCCCTATATTATAGTTAGGGAAACAGAGGACAGCTTGAGGGTCCACAGTTATGTACAGAAAAGCAAGTACATTACAGTCCATTTTGTCCAGAAAAGTACATTGGGGCAGCAGTCGTACCTGAAATTAAATTCTATTAGCCATCTGGAAAGCTTTTGGGTAAGTAAAGCGAGAAATTTGCCACCGAATATGAATCTGCTCTATTCATACAGCTATTCAAGACAGCATGCCCCATGGCCACCAGTCCTTATGTCCAATATCAAACTAAACAGCACTGATCATCCATTAACTATAAAAACAATGACCTCAAAAATTGCAGAAATCACACAAATGGAATCGTATTGCAAAAACTTGCACCTTCTTTGAAATCTACACTAATTCATAGAGAACTGTAAGGAATGCTTTTGAAGGCAAGTCATATTTCAAAAGCTGTATTTGCGTCAGCAAAATATGAGGCTGTACTTGAGAGGTATTAACCGCATACGTTAACAAGATAGCAGGGTTTTGGGTCCAGCGTGGATTTTTGAAAAACAGTTATTTCTACTCATTACATCAGTCTTCACCTGCAATGCCTCTGCCGTGAAGCCATGTCTGCAGTGGTAGGG
This sequence comes from Pollimyrus isidori, assembly GCA_019775955.2. Taxonomy (NCBI): domain Eukaryota; kingdom Metazoa; phylum Chordata; class Actinopteri; order Osteoglossiformes; family Mormyridae; genus Pollimyrus; species Pollimyrus isidori. Next base: position 7,651,477 of record JABFDZ020000016.1, read on the forward strand.
CTCTCGGTGAGACGAGGAGTGTGAAATTCTTGTAGCCTGAGAGAAATTAACACAACCACGCGGCACTCAAATGCTCAATAAAACTACTTCGGTAGGCCCTGCAGGGTGGGAAGTGTCTTTAAAGTTTTCGCTGGAGCTATTAAAAAGTAGCAATATGCATATTGGAGGTGTTTAGAGAAAGGCCACTGGAACGTCTCTGATCACGACCATGTCTGACGAGGGACTTGGGAAGCACAGGCAAATCGGATGCCACCTGCGACGCCGAGAGTGGCCAAGACACGTAGAAAAAACGAGCCGGGAACTTCTCATTCCAACTGGTCGCTTTCTTTCACCTATTAAAAGCCTGTCAGGACACTCATAGGAGGTCCCTGCACAGCTTTGGGCCGCGTAGAAAACGATTCTCCCCATGTGTTAAACCTGTTTGAAGCGCCACTGTCTCCAGGAATGTGCTATGAAAGTAAACAGACAAATTGAATTATGGGTCAAAAGCCTGCTTGTACCTATGTTACATTAGACGAGTTCCCCCATTCCCAGCTGTCACTGTTCCTGGGGATTGGAGACCCGGGCCGCTGGCACGCCTTCCGCCTTCGGTCGGATCCCAAACATGGCTTTTCCGTGTAGCTATGCGGTCCGCTGCCAGCACGGAGATCTTTTGATTCGGACGGGGTACATGTGGTTGGAATCTAAGGCATAGGGGTGCTGCCAAGCCGCAGCTCTGTAATGGAGGCTGGAGCAGCAAAATAAGCCATTGTTCAGCTCTGGGCCCGAGCAGGGAGAATGGAAGATATGGGCCTTATGGACGGTGGGGTTCTGAGGCTATTCTATACCCTTCTATACCCTCGTAGTAAATCCTGACATGAGGAACACTGAGAGGTACCCCAGTCCTTACTTATTTCTTTTAAAGATGATTTACATCCACGTAACCTACACTGTAGCCGCACACGCTCTGGGTACAACATCACCACGTACCCTACACTGTAGCCGGACACGCACCTCCCCAGAAATCTAACTACAGGCATGAGGTTAAAGCATAGGCTACGGGGTTATGTGGCTAACGAGAGCATAGCTCCTACATGCAAGTATAAATTAGGCTTTAAACTAATAGGGTGCCCACTTGGGGGGGGGGGGGGGGGGGGGGGGGGCGGGCGGCCCGCCCCCGCCGCCCCGGCCAGCGGGGGCGCGGGCGGGGGGCGAGGGGGGGGTGGGGTGGGGGGGGGGTGAGGGTGGG
>JABFDZ020000016.1:7653353-7675101 GCA_019775955.2 Pollimyrus isidori
CCCACTTATCCCCCCCCCCCCCCCCCCCATCTGCCCCCGGTAACTTGACATAGATGCTACTGTAGATGACATGATGTATATGCAGTGATTCAACAATGGAAACTGAATGAGGCTATGGTGCAGAGACACGCATATCTTGTTCTCCAATCCTCGAATGCCAGCAACACCCGGAGAAGACAGAACCCCACAATTTACAGGGAACCCACAGTTATTAACTTTTATACTACATATTCATCCATGGCCACCTTTAACAAAAACACTCATGCTACAGTGGCCTTAAACACCAAAGGACCCTATGACACAGTCCTCTATAAGTGAGCATTTAAACAAGCCACTATTTCTCTTTCAAAACTATTTAAAATTTCAGCATGTTTACCTGTCTGGCAAATGATATTAAATAAATCTACCCAATTGTTACTAAACTGAGTTTAAAGAAACTGGAAATCGTGTGTCACAAATAATATTTTTATTCTTATTTCAGGTTTTTTAATCTAAAGTTTACATCACAATACAAATAAATCATAGTCACACATAAACCCATTTCTTTTGAGAATCTGGGCAGATTTGATTGCTGTCTCTCTGCCTGCATCTCAGTTTGAAAAGTCTTAACCAACTTCATCTGTGGATGGCTGGATTGAGAGGGGGAAGCTGTGGTGATAGTTCTCCGTAACCACTGTAAACAAACAGATAATAAACAGCAAACTGAAAACATCTGAGATCATTTACATATGCGGAATGAGTCAGACGACAGCTTTCAATGAATGTCTCTGGTGTCTCTTTATATATCCATTTTATTTCGAGTCAGCAGAAAGGTGAGAAGCATAACATTGCCAGTCATTCACATGAAGAGAATGATTGTGTGTGTAACATGATATACTACAGTGCTTTCCATATATCAACATTGTGTGTCAATACAGATAAAAATACATATTAACTGCACTCAGCATGACATCTCAAAAAACAATCTGATTGCCAGTTTCCTAGAGTAAAACGAAGACCCTTTGTGAATAATATTATTGTTAATATTATCAAGAAAATCATTAATACGACTATGTCTCCATTCATTCCATTCATATTCTAATCTCTTACAGAGATTAATAGACTACAAATTCTACAAACCGACGTTTGCTTGCAATTGTAATAGTTACAAGAAGTCTGAAAAGCAGCTAATGGACGTTTGACATGCTGAAGCACTTGGATCCAGCTACTCCGGTTCTTTGACTTTGTCTTTCGGACTCTGGAAGTTTCCTTTACTACTGCTGAAACTTTGAGCTACCATACGAGATGGTGTGGGAATGAAATACATAAGGTTATGAAGAGATATCAGTGTGGGATTCTGCACTTTCTATTTGGCTTGTAGCTGTGGTGAAACTGAAGACTCGTTGTTTGCGAATTCTTCGCCAGGCTCTGAGGGAAAAAACTCGGCACTGAATACAGATGTTTTTCGGGGGAACAGATAACCTCCATGTGCCCATACCACTTGTTCTTCAGTTTTCCAGAACACTTTCCAAAACCTTCCGCTTCTTTCGATAGTGTACCAGTAAGCAAGCTGTGGTAACACCCCAAAATATGATTCAGGAGATAAAGAAGTTTGAATAATAAGTGTATCAGTGTACAGCGTTGCAATATGTGGCAGCACAAACAGTAACTGGCATTATGCATTTATAAACTGCATACTGCCACATGGCAGTGAGAGAAGGACGACCGGAATGCAGCCTTTGGTTAGTAAACCCCTCACAGCGGGGTTTACCTACGAAACAGGCAGGGTAGCACACGCAGACAGAGAACAATGACCAAACATGGAGCATAGGACTAGGAGACACTCATATACATGACTAACAATGGAGTAAACGCAAGGCAGCTGTGGCTGGTTAATAAGAGGGCAGGGACAAGAGGTAAGACTAACGAGCTTCAGGTGCGGCTGCTTAGAAGCCACGCCCCATCAGACGAGCAGGATGGAATTCATTCAAGTGAGCTTGTGTTTTTTTTCAAAAGAATAGATTGAAATGCTAAATCTTGAGCGTCCTTCCGTAACAGCACATGTACACATGATTGACATACATAGCAATAGGCTAAGGCACAAACAGAAGGGCCTAAAATAGACGAATTACAGTGACTGTTGAAAACAGCAGCGTCTAATAATAGGCTGTGATTGTCTTATTAGGCCGATGCCAATGTAAATGTCTTGGTTTGTGAGCACCTTTCTCTGCCTCATAATTACACAGTCTGTCATTTGGCCGACCTTAATATCCACTGAGACTTAATCTTTATGGCTCATTAATACATCCTTAAAGATGTGAGGTTAAATCCGGGTAAAGTACATAGTGGACCAGACACAAACACATAGCTGAATTAGTGCTATTGAGTAAGACTCTGGGTTTTGTGGGCTGGCCATGCTGTAGGATGAGGGATACAGGGATGACCCCTCTTAGTGCAAAACTAGCTTTCGAGGTAGCCCAGCATGAGAGGGCATGACAGAACGCTGTCACACCACCAGCGTCAGCGCACCTGGGCATCCAAAGTCCCCAAACTTCATTGGCAGCATGCAGCCCGACCGGTACAAAAGCAGCTATCAGTGGGTACCAGTCCAGAACCTTCAGTAAGTATCTCGGGTTTTTCGGGCTGGCTGAGAAGATCTTCTCGGCTGTCACGCTGCTTGTGCTTGACATCATAAAGAGTCCTTGGGACTCCATTGTACCCCAAAAAACAAGCACTCAAGCATTTAGCCAGATTGCCGAGAACAAGCTTAAGGGAAACTCACTTTAATCACTTTTTTTACAGAGATTGGCAAACCACAGCCTACGTTCTGTGAGTCATTTTACTTACAATTGGACTGCGATTGCCTGTGGGCTAAGCCTGTGATCAGAAGGTCACCAGTTCGAACCCAAACCCAGCCTCGGCACGTCTGTGGGTCCTTCAGCAAGACCCTTAACCCCCAGCTCCCTGGGCGCTACAGTTGGCTGCCCTTCGCAGACAGCTTACTCTACACAGAGCACGAGGATCAATAAAAGTATCTATTATTATTATTATCATTAGTATTATTATTGTTAATAATAATTATTATTAAATAATAATAATCAAATTAATAAGGGGTTTATGCCCTGTAATGCCCATGGAGTTCTTGAAAGTCTGTGTGTAGCTTCCTACTCATACATTACACTATTCACTTAACTATCTCAGAATTGTTCGTTTATTTTTCCTCAAATCATGAATCACAATAGAGCTGCCCCTGGTCTTGGCGACTGGCACTCTTGCTGAATGAGCCCAAAATAACTCTCCTTTGAAAGTGACTGTGGCGGGCCCAGTATTTCCGTACATGACCCAGTGCATACTGGGATGTTAATTGCTTAAGTAACTGAAAAGCCACACCTGTGTGGAAGTGTATATTTTCTATCCCTCATTTACTCAAGTGTGTCCTTCACTGGCACTCACACGTGCCTCGCCTGAAAATGATGTCTCACAAATACAGACCACCCTGGTGACCACAATGTTAGTGGCTTCAGGCACAGCAGCTCCCGTGTGGAACGTAGCTGCATATGCAATTACCTTAAACTCTTGATGACTATATAATCAAATAGACAGAGAACTTTAATACAATCGTTTGAATTATCAGAATATTACTTTATCCATCTGTGAAACAGGTCCCATGTGGCACCATGAGAGGACTTGTGACAATCCCAGGCAATATAGTGTACAAGTACAAGTGTCTCTCTGCATAACTTAACGGCACCAGTTCAGCCAAACACATGCCTTTAGATCAGTGTTTACCAGCCTGCTCCTTGGGCACTCCCAAAAACCTCCAAGTTCTCCTTTCCTCCCAGTTCAGGAAACATTGCTCACGACCACGGAAGTACATCCACCATACAACTATCCATAAAAATACACCCACATGCAACACAATCAGAACATACAATCTCCACGTACATGCAGACGAAATATTCAAACCCTACACTAATGCCACATTGGGTCATTGGGTCATTAGACTGCTCTTAACTTTTTACCGGAAAATTTATGATTTAACCCAAATCAGTGCTAAAATATTAAGTATCTTTACGTATTATCAGTGACCGCACGATTTTAGAAGATAACAGTTGATGAACAATACAAACGAAAGCTGCGTCTCTTTCTTGTATTTATGGGAGACTGCATTCATCAGTGCTGTAAGAGAGGACTTATCCATGTTAGGCTGTGGATCTTGTACGGTGCCTTTCTAATCCAGATAAGCGTAATCCAAAGGCTTGGGAAAATGAGACCACCAACACGCCAACTCCCAGCCCTATTACAGCAAATGGTAGTTTGGCACTGGCACAACTAACACACTGCCTGCTTAACATCGGTTCCGAATAAAGGTCTGCTTATAGTCCCATTTTAATTGTTGGCACACACTCCACTGAAAAGCAATCACGCTGCCTTATTACGCCGAGCAGGTCGGCACCGAGTCCTGCGTTCGAAAGCTCCTCACGCGAATGTCGGGGTAAGTAAAAGGTTGGGTGCCGCGAAACACAAACCAGGCCCAGCCACCAGCTAGCAAAGCTCGACGTATTTTTTCGGAAGAGTCATTTAGCTGGAGGCAGAAACAGGTGAAACAAATAGTGCTGCATGTAATTTGTAGCTACAGGTATCTACCGCCAAATCATACCAGTGCAGCAGGTGGCTCCTTTCACACCCAACATCTAGAATCTGGTCTTGACTGGGGACTTTTGAAGCTCCTGGTACCTTTCATGCGTCGCTTTCACAGCGCACAACAGAACCGGGATATTTATGCTAAATAAGCGCGGGGGATGCAAAAAGTTCACAGGTTAAACTTTACACATAATTCGAAACTACACCACTACCCCAAAAAGAATGGGGGATGAAATATGCTATGTGTTAATTATTGGGGGGCGGGGGTGTGTTTGCAATTAAAATGGAACCTTTTATTTATATTCACACGAGCTGTGACGTGTTTATATTATTTCATTATTAAATCTAGCTGGAAGATTTGTCTTTCGGTTTCACAGAATTAAAAACGGTGTAACACATTCCACTTAGAATTTCAAATTTCACCGGCGATGTTACACAAAAGTATATTGGTTATCGATTGAATTTATCTATGTGTAAATATGGAGACGCAATCAAAAGAGATTCATTAAATGTAACTGAAGTAGAAAAAAGTCCATCTGCTCAATTTTTGCTCCGCTAATTGTGTCTCTTTTCTCCCCGCTTCTGTGTTACTTCCAAGTTAGCAGCGATGCTAACTTGTGGTCAAACAATCCCCAAGCAATCGCTATAACTAACTTCCCAGTAGCTTGTGTTCAAAAGAAAAGTGCCTAACCTGGAGTAGGATCTAGAAAAGGGTTCTAGAACAAGCTCTAGGAATTAGAATCGGGCAAAGCTCCTGTGGTTTGAACGCGACACAATTTCCTGATTCTGGAAGATGATTTGAGTGCGGTCTGAAAGCACCTATAGACTTGCAAGTTTGAAGATTCCTTGCCTCAGCCCTTGGGGAACCCAGATCTGCCTTCCAATAGTAAGGCTCTTATGAACTGCTCCCCCACAACACACAGTCACTTAAAATAAAAAAAAGCTTTTGCATATTTCTGTCATACAGTATCGGTCAAAAGTTTAGGCATGCCAAGCTGCTTACAAAGAAGAGCGATAATATTGCATCACATGATCAGGCCACCTGACCTAGAGCCATCAGAGATAGTTTTGGAGGGCTTTGACCAGAGTATGAAGGAAAACTGGCCAATGGATGCTCAGCATAAACAGTGGGACAGCTGGAAAAGCATCCCAGGAGGCCACCTCATGGAACTGGGGTAGAGGACAGCCAGGACCTCGAGCAAATGGGGTTAAGAGCCTTGCTAAAGGATTTGAACCAACAACCTTCTGAGTTCCAACCCACAGAATTATGGGCATAACTCCATAAGTGTTATTTTACTGTTTTGATGTATTTTATTCTGAAATGCAGATAATAGTACAAATAAACATTTCTATGGGTCGGCGTGTGCAGACACTTGACTGATACTGTGCATCTCAACAAACCTATCAGAAGTCAGAAGTCAGCTGACACAGCTTGTAGGATCTTGTATGAAGTGACACTTTCGAAAGTTTTCACTTCATCTGTATTTTCACCCTTTAGCGAGGTTGTTTTGTCTACCATTGGCGTTACTTGCATATTTTTGTTTCTGTTTTGATTTTTCCAAACTTCATATGACCCATAACATATTAAATGTTCCGCCAATATTTTCCAGCCGAGGTCCTCTCAGCACTCAGCATCTTGGCTTTCCAATCCAACGTTGAATTTATGACTCATTGCTGAGATATAGTGGATTATAAGGCTCCGGGTTGGGAAGCACGATGTTATGCTGCCATTATTTAATATCAAATTCCATGTCTTATATCTGCCCATGTTTTTTTTAGATTATTGATAAAAAAAAATCCCATAAATACTTGTTCAGCGCAAGCTTCAGGGGACTGAGATACAAGTCCATCAAAGAAAAACACAAGTACCAGAAAGAAACTCCATCTTCATGGGGCAGGAATCAAGAGAGATGTACTATCAACCCAGGCATATAGACGTCATCTCACCAGAATACCTTGTCTGTGCTCCAGATAGCATGGCCATTGTTATGATATATAGTATATAGCCTGACTATTAGAGCCATATGACACAGGACCTAAGACCTCAGATACTTTAATTTCCATTATTAATATATATGCATCAGTACCATTGCTTTTGATTTATACAGACTTGAATGTTCTTAATTGTCTATAAATCGGGGCCCATGGTTCACGAGCCCAATGGTGGATGTTAAACAATATCTATATAAATCAGCATGATGAAAAACCAGGACCGGTGTGGCACATAATTCATTTTTGATCACTGTCAATTCCTGCTTACTCGATAGTGCTTGTTGTGCACCGTATCCAGAGCAACACAGCCTAAACCAAAAAAGTTCCCATTGTTTATCGGGGGATTTCTGAAAAGCGAATAGCTATATTTTTGCCTTCAACCCTTTCCTGGCCCCCATTATAAAATAATTATCCATCTGCATGCTTTCAAACCGTACGCATTTTACGGAAAAGTTAATCTTTGTGATTATGTGGATAATACCCTGATATGGAAAGAATGAATCTTGTCTGCTTTTAATCAATGGTAAAGGCGAGAGAGATTGAATGAGTGTAAAAAAAAGGGGTTGTGTGTGATTTAGAGGGAAGAAGACTGAGATTCAGCACCCAGTGCGAACTGTGATGTCATGCTTCTGTAACATACTCCCTGTGATGCTGTAATGCAGTACACTGAGGCTTCCATGGTAACCACTATTTTATTTAAAGGGACTGTTATTAATGCGGCACCCTATGATCCCTTAAAAAGAATCACAAACAATAAGCATTTCAGTGGTAGGGCAACACAGTAAGTTTCAACTGTTCTTTGCTGGGGTCACCTGATTACAAGGGGTCATGGTGAAAGAAACTGATATATGGTAACAAGTGTTGCTTATCGTGCTGCCCGTCTGCGCTTCTATGCTTCCCGTGCATAACTCTGCAAGGCACAGACATGCCAAGGCCACTGGCTAAAGTTATACACTGTTAAGACACTGTAGCCTTCACACCCCCAGCTGCTCTGAATAGGACAAGCGGTTGCAGAAAATGGATGGATGGATGCTGTATGCTGTTGTATGTATGATTATTTATAAATAATTGCCCTTTGTGGTACCACCAAGACACGGAGCTGCTTGTCACAATTTAGAACATCATTTAAAATATATAAATCTAATATTCATGCCCTGAGAAATACTACATTTTCCAGCGTTTCCTTACACAAAATTCCATGTAACGGGTGGACATATAATGTCTGGGCTGAGCTTTGTGCTATAAAATACTGAATATATAATGTTTTTTTAATAACACATTTGAAACCCTTGCTTTCAGCCGCACAGCATTTGCCCAGATTCTTCGTCATTAAAATGCCTCATGTATTTATTATCAAGCTTTCAATTACACTGCGAACGCAGGGACATAATTAAAGCAAGCAGTACGTGTACCTTTCCTTGCGAGGGGAAAATATGTGGAAAAGTGATATATCTCATCAAGTTCCCATTCTTGAAGGTTACAAATTGTTCAGCACCAGGCTGGTGCAAAGCGGCACCTTGTTTTATGGAGTGATTATTTTAACTGGGCTGAATGGCGCTTGACACAGAGCCTGGTTATACTCTGAAGTGGCTTTCTCACTCACTTGCAGAGTCTGCCGAAAGCGAGGCAGCAAGTCGGTAGGTATTTAGGCAGGCAGCCTCCGTATGCGAGCGTGTGAGGGGCGGACTGGGCAGGAGGGGCAGCTCCCCACGGCCCTTTCCACACCTGGGCCCCTACGGAAAGCCCCCTCCCCCGCAGCGCGGCGTGAAAACATGTCAAGTGGTACCCAGGGAAGCAGCACCCCCCCCCACCCCGCCTGGCACCCAGCTCCGGCCTCACACTGAGAATCAGACTGACGCAGGATTCAGAAACGCACTAAGCTGACACTCAGGATGAGGGGTTGGGGCTAATTGATGGAGAGGGACACCGAAAAGAAATGATGCTTTTTAATATTTGTCCAGGCGCCTTGGAATTGTTCTTTGTGCATATCTTGCTCACCTGGGCGACACACACATGTACAGACAGGGGCATCGGAAATAGCGGGGTAGATCCCATCCACAGAAAAAATTAACATGAACATTAACATGAACATATCTATCTAGGGCGGAACGATATTGGAAAAAAGTCTAATCGCAATATTTTGGGTTTTGTGATTACTGGTCTTTAATGATTTCAAATGTTTCTGTCATGAAATTGTGATTGGAATTACAGTAAAAGCACATTCCTTATCTTTTATTATGAATTCACATGTTACTGAGGCCAAGTCGCTGCACACTCAAAGCTCAAGGGCAAAACACGTACCTAGCATGTACCTAACATGTACCTAACATATACCTAACACATACCTAACATGTACCTAACATATACCTAACATGTACCTAACATATACCTAACAAAGATTTTACTCTTATATGAGTCAAAATAGCTATAATAATATAATAAAGTTTTTTTTTTATTTTAGGTAAGTTATGTTTTGAAACATAAACACCTTAAATGGTATTAGTCTTATTTTAATAATGTTTATGATAAAATCATAATAATTAAAAAATAATTTCACTTTCTTATATCGCATCCTTTCACGATGTAACTGTTGTATTTGTGCTCATTGCGATGTTGTGCTATACATAGTACCAACCCCCCCAACACACACAAACACACACGTCTCCCCCAACATAAAACTTCCTACAACACTGCACATAGACGACGGTGAAGCTTAGGGTCCGAGCACAGCAGGGGGGGGTGGTTAGAGGCCTTGTTCAAGGGCCCAACGACAGCATCAGTCTGCCAGCCCCGATATTCGACCCGACACCCACACGCTGCCCCCTACTGGCTAATAAATTCAGTTTTGCTCCCATGACAGGCTGATGACACGCTAGACAGAGCCTTGTCACCCCCGACCGGAAGCAGCACCGCTGTGTAGTGACAACGGCAAGACGAACAGATGCCCCCCTAATTCAGCTGCTCGGCGCAGCGGGTCGATGTCACCCGAGAGCGTACATACAAAAATAGCCAGTGTCGGAAAACGCGAGTATGCAGCAGGGTAACCAAGCCTGGCCCACAATAAGAGAGAGGGGCTGCATTAGTGAGTACATGTAAATAAGGATTTTACATACTTCTGTTGTTCTTTCTTTTGATATTTAATAAAGGCTCTTGGGTGGATCAAACGATAACAGAATGGGCAACGGAGCAGTGCTTTGCTTTCATGTAATAAAAAAATACAGATAATACATATGGTCGTTAACATTAATAATCTCTTGAACTATAACGAGTCTCCTGAGTTCTGTACTGGTGACCTATATGTGATCGAATCCGCACTGTTTCTGCGACTCAGTGGGGAATTTCACCCATTAATCTCAAAGAGAGTATCACACAAATGAGGACAAACCACAGTGCCGGGAAATGCAATGGGACTGCCTCCCCCCCCCCCCACACACACCAAGTCAAATGTCCCGTTAGCTGGGGGGCCGCCTGTCATTCCGATGGGCACCTTCTCCTGTGGGAAAGCATTTCCCGGTATTTACCAACAGGGTTTTGAGGAAAAGTGGGGCCTGGGGGGGTGACCTCACAGTTCTGAAAATGAAGTACTGACCTTCAGTTACAAATAAACCACCCTATAGTTTTAATCTGCTTTAATCCCAAACAATACTGGAATTTTAAAAGACAGTATAGCCTTTTGTCATCTTTTTTCCTTTGTTTCTTATTATCTTTCTTTCTTTCTATTCCCCTCAATTTTGATGCTAATTAATACACAGGTCTGTGTTTACTTGAGCACTGGCTGCTGATTGGCTCCCATAATTAGTGGCCCTTCGTTTTCTCATTGCCACATGTTTATTTAACACGTGAATTAAATAGATCCTCCTACTCTCACCGAGTAGCTCACTGCTTTATCCAGGGGGATCCTCTTTCAATGGAAGGCCATAAATTCTACTTAATAAGAATTACAAACACAGAGAATTCCAGGCACCAGGGCATATGCAACGCCTTACTTTCACCTGCTCATTTGAGATGCCAAATTGTGGACAGTGCCAGAAACCATATGCAGCTTTTGGTTACAGAGTGAATGTGTGTTCATTTCCAGGGCTAGGATGTATTTGACATATGGGTGGGAAAAAAAAAAACCACAACAGAAATGCCCACAAGAACAGAGCATATTTATACAGGAGAGTGGGAAAGTGACCAGGCTTGGTTTGCTGTCTTAAAGAACCCACAGGCTGAGTGACTGTCCTCAGACCAGGGGGCACAGTTGGTCTGAGAATCGCTAGCCTGTGTAGTTTGCAGAATGGGCTCTCAGCATCGCCAACCCTTCATTGCCTCCAGAAAAAAAAAAGCCAAGCTGAGGCACATTCATCCATACATTTTCCATACCCACTTTCTGGGTAAATGTAGCTTGTGGGAGTTTTACTTACACAAACATGTTCTGAAGGCAGAATGAGAGATGATTGGTTCAGAGGGATAAACAATGAGAATGGTGAGGAGGTAGGTGCAAGCAACTAGAGGAGGTGGACCAACAAATCAAAAGTCTTGGTCCTGCCTTCCCTAGTTGCTTGCGCCCACCTTCTCTACAATCTGATTGGTTATCTCTCCGAACCAATCATTTTTTTTGTGTACTGGCCTCAGAAAATATTTGTATAAGTAAACCTCCCATGAGTGTAAATGTAATAGTTGGGATTTTCTGGAGACTCGACCAAAGACGGACACTCCCCTCTCCCCCAGCCCACATCTGAATGGCGTTTCTGGAACCACCTAAGTTGTGTCTTTCTCCAATCATTGTTGTGTCACTTCAAAAGCCCATGGCTCACTGGTATCCTTGGGACAAAACACACAGCACACGTATCCCGTATCATCGTTTGCCTCTACTCAGTGGCCGCTCCTGTAAACATGTGCGCCTCCCAGGGTGCAAAATAAAAATAAAACAGCTCCTGCCTGCTGCTACTTTCATCTTAACCCAATAGTCATTACTGGCACGCCGTCCTGCTGGCCGTGCGGCCAATGACATGTGATTTCCATGCAGATGCCACGTCTGCGCGCGCAGTGAGACTCGTGGGACCTGGGAAATCCTCTCGCGGGCTTGTGATCCAGGGCTGCATTTCCCCGAAGTGGCACACCCACATTTTTCCGGGAACACTTTCCACCCACTTGGCACCCACTTTAAACACAGTCCCAGTGACTTTCATTTCGCCAGCCCAGATGACTTGCTAATATGGGCCCTTAATTTCAAACACAAACATCAAAGTTGCGAAGCAGGAGCATCAGTCGTTGTGGTGGACAGCTTAAAATATTTACTTCACGTCATTTTACAGTAGCATGTGATTTCAGTGTTACGGGTCTTACTTTTGACTTCTGAAGTCACAGATAGAATCAGGGTATCGCTGTAAAACAACTACTACGAGTAAATTATAGCTCATGATTTGGTTCCAATTAGAAGCCACCTAATGTGAAAACATGATGGCTAGAGCCTTTGTTCAAGCGACAAAGAGTTACTTGTAACCATTGCCATAATTTAATTTATAACAGTATTGAAAGAATTTTAATTACTCGAGTTATCTATAACTATGTTGTGTCTCCTTAGCAGTCAGATAATTTGTGGCACTGTATTCATTCACTACCAGCAGTTGGAACACGCATCTGCCAATGAATCTTTACAAAGGGAACAAACCAGTTTGGCCTACAACTTGATCTGAATATCAGAAGTCAAACTGTGAATACTGACCTAATATAAAATGTACACGCCAGGAAATTAGTCAAACTACAATGCAATTTTTATTTGAATGCCTTCTTTACAGACTGGATAATTAACCAAATAAAGCAGCACAACATTACAGTAACTAACAATAAATAAACAACTAACTTACATGTACTATTAGAGCATTTATGTTATTTATTTAAATTTTATTTTACTAGGTAAATTAACTGAAAACCAGTTCTCACTGCTTTACGTGATATTCGGGAGAAATACGCATAGGAACTGCCTGGCATGCATGTAACTAAACTCTACAGCCAATAAGGGCAAAGGTGTGTCTTCACGGAGGCGGTTCCAGTTGTACAGCCAGGTGAGAGGCCGCAATGCATAAGTTCTTTATTGTATTGGAAGCCATTAAGAAAAAAATATATATATAAAAGAGCAGTTTGTAATTTTATGATTGCAGGAACATAAACATTTAGGAACATAAAAATTTGACAGTGAAAATGTATAGCATAACGTATAATTTCAATACACATCAAGAACACATCAACTGATTAAGATGTGATTTTTACAGCCCACGTGACGTGTCGCTGCCCTGGGATGGACTGGCATCCGGTCCAGACAGGCTGCGGGAAAATCGCATCGAAGAGGGACGGACAACTATACACGTATTTTGTTAAAAAGGCTGTCATCTGCCCCCTGGACCCAACTCGCCCCCCCCCCCTCCCGCATCATCCCTCGACAGCCAAACATGAGTTGCCGATAGATGCAGTTCATACATCTCAAATCCCCAAGGTGCCTGTAAAACACCCACAGGGACAGTAAAGCGTGGTGTGGTCAGCCTTGAGATGGACCTCGTCCTCCTCCTTCAGGGCTTGGCTGCTCTGCCCAGTCCTGTACAATCCTGAGGCAGAAGGAAAGCCGGTTTAAACCCCTGCCTCGGCTGTCCTCATCCTGACGGACCACCACCTTCCCAGGGTTCCTGAGAACTGCCTTCAGAAAAAAATGACTGTCGCTCTCAGCTTGAACCAGCTTCACCCCAAGTTTACAGAATTGTTTCAATAAAAAACATTTGGTGCCACTTTGTCATAAGGCTACCCATGTAACGGGCTTATGAATGGTTTATATTGAATACTAGCTGTATTTCTCTGTTAAGTTGTAACACATTATTAATAGAAGTTATATATAATATATTATATAATATAAATTATAACAGTTTTCTTTTTATTAATGAGTTACTACCATTTATAAGTGGCAAAATGAGCCTTAACATAAAGTGGTACCAAATATTTTAACGTAATGAGAAACAAACAAAAGTGCAAAAACAATTTCTCCTTCAGTTTTTTAATGCTTTTTCGCAGTATATTTATTTGATATTTGCTGCAAAGAAATATATCATTGTTGCGATTGAATTGTCTTTATTGCGGCAGTAATTGCAGGTGTTCACTCGGCTTGAATGCTTGTATGAGTCTATCAAAGCACATTAGTAACGCTGTTGGGCATTTGCAGCCACAGCTACCACAAATCTTTAAAATGCAGTATCCATTTACATTTTCAGAAGACCAAACGTGGTTGAACGCAGCCAGTTATTGTATATATTAATTACATTCTTCTAGAAGCCTCTTAAATCAGTCATATGCAAAACTCTTCCACATAAACTAGACCCAGGTTATTCAACTCACGGTTCTCAAAGTCCGAGCACTACTAGTTTTCCAGCCTTCCTTTACCTGTCAGTCAGATGTGAAGCCTCTGACCAATCAGAATCAGTACTTATTAAACTAACTACCTGGGAGAAGTGAAAACAAAGCCTGGATTTGGAATCGAGGTCCAGATTTGGAGAAGCCAGAACTAGACAGTATATCCCTACATTTTAATTTAAGCTTGCTGTGCCAATTTTTTTCCATGTAAAATATCCCTATAGTTGAATGATATTGTTAAATTAGAATTATTTCATTGCATTTTCCTTCAAACAAAGGCAAAAGAGTGTTATCAGGCAGGAGACTGATTTAATGGACAGCCAGATTCTTGTAACAGATATCTGAAAGTTAACGGCTGTGATGAGTTGTGGTCCCTCAAAGTTATTCATTACTGAAATGACAAACTGGGTGACAGTTTCCACTGGGCCTACTGTATGTGGTCCGCATACAATGAATTGTATGGAAGGAAATATAAACGTCTGAAAGCGTTCTTCACGATGTCTTATGGACAGTCTGAAAGCGTTCTTCACGATGTCTTATGGACAGTCTGAAAGCGTTCTTCACGATGTCTTATGGACAGAATTGGAGGATGCAGATGACCCAGAGGAATTGTGATGCGATCCTCACCCAGATTCACTTCTTATGCTGCCTCCGTTCCCAGTTATTCACTTATACACACACACACACACACACACATTTTTGACACCGATGGAGCTGGCCAACAACCAGAGTTATACGCATTGATATAACCCTTGGATTAAGCAGGAGTCAATGTGTTACTAGAACAAACACATTACTTAAAATAAACAACATATCTCAGATATGTTTTGCATATGTCCAGGTTTTACATAAGTCGGTTTTGCGTAGGTTGCCGTGATGAGCTGGCACGTTCATTCCTTCCACTTCTCACCAAAACTGCCATTTCTATGTTTGTTTACTCAGAACTCTTTGAGAAAACAATCCCCATATTAAGCTTCTGGTTCATTCTAAAATCCCCATGTCATGTGATTCTGCTCCCCAGGTTTCCAGGGCGTTTCCACAGGGAGTGTGGTGACATTGTTAGTTTGTTTATCGGGATCAAGTGAATTCGGTTTTGAGTCATCGTCCGTGAGCATCATCCAAGAACTATAGTTAGATACCGCAAGCGGGGCTTCATTTGGTCAACTGAACCCACTAAAATGTCATTTCTGTCTGATTGCAATATTGGGCCAAATGTTTATTGCATTGGCTTATTATTTAACTGGAAAAGTAAGCTATTTAGTTAAGCTCAAATGTCTCAAGTAAAAACCATTCGTTTATTATTTAGCGAATAATGGAGTCGACCACATCAGAGGTTATGAAGCTATATTTAGAACATTCATTAGTAAACGATCCAGCATCATTTACTAAAGGGAGCTTTTGCCCAGTGTGTTCCATGCTTGGCCAGTTCTTGGAACAAGTAAAAGATTACCTAAAGAAAAACCTTTCCACCTGTGCAGTAGAAAAACAAGCTTCTATTATGGTAAACCACCCAAAATATTTTAATGAATACCTCAGAGATTAAAATAAGTCGATTCCTAAGTGAAATACTGGCCTCTCTTTGTTGAGTACCTTTTTTTCATTGCTTGCTTTTCTCGTAGCGTGGTGTCTGAGGGTTTGTAATTTCGTAAAATCGAGCACCAGAGTGCACCGGTAGCAGAGAAACTCACAAAGGGGGTATTAGAAGAACTGGTGGTGGGGACACTTCCAATGAACTTGTTATTGGATCAGGAAAATCATTCAAGAAATACAGAGGCAAATCTGTCGCGTCCAAAAAAACGTCAGTAAAACGAAGCAGTTTTTGAAAGGTCCCATTCAAAAATAATATAAAGTGCATTAAAACCTCAACACATCCAAGGTTAAGGTACAACGAATGGAAATGGAGGTGAATCATGGGCAGGGCTCCAAACTTAGCAGTTCTGAAGCATTCTGTTTATGAGCACTTGCAGCACATCTAACCTACACGGCATGGCTACAGTGACATAACTTAATAAGTCACAGCTACAGTGACATAACTGAATAAGTCAGCCTGCAGAAGCCAGCATCAGTGAAAAAAAAATCCAGAGTTATGGGACATCCCACAAAATGCAATACTGATGTCCAAAATTGGATCAGAGCTTGTTCTACTTCACAAAGTGTGTGCTAACAAATGATTAAAGACACTGAAGAGAAAACAGACATGAGCTAATGACATCACAAAAATATATCCCACATTCAAGGACAAACTGCATTGTGTTTGACTAAGTCTTTCAACAGACAAATCTAGGTCCCAACTTCCTCCTCTTGATTATCCCATCTGACAATATAAAAAGACCAGTGAAGGACAAGGACAGACAGAGAACATCTAAGTACCAGAACAGAAAGTCACGGCTTCACAGAATCTTAAGCCTTGTTTTTTGGTCGGTATGAATATATGAGGCACATCATACTGTATTCTTTTGTACTACTCCAAATCCAGAGCCACACGCCATTTAAACCACCAACTGCAAATATATTTATACTCGATACACCACTACTACCCACTCTGAAATGAATGCTCAGAATGTGTCATTACCCTAGGTGAGCTATGGGGTTTTTATCCAGAGCAATATTCAGCACTGATCCTGGATTTTTACTGGAGGAGTTCAGGTCTTTTCCTTAAGAAGAATGCAGTGAGAGCATGCAGTGAGAGCATGCAGTGAGAGCATGCAGTGAGAGCATGCAGTGAGAGTATACAGTGAGAGCATGCAGTGAGAGCATGCAGTGAGAGCATGCAGTGAGAGTATACAGTGAGAGCATGCAGTGAGAGCATGCAGTGAGAGTATACAGTGAGAGTATACAGTGAGAGCATGCAGTGAGAGTAATATCCTCACCTCCTACTGCCCTGAATGATGTGTAAAGTAGAAGGTGTAGACGAAAAGTACTAGGCAATAATAAAATCAATGCCTGTGAATATATTTACACCGACCAAAAAATGTAGAAATCATCAGTCATAAAATAGCAACAACTCTGCCTCCTTCTTCCTTAATGGAAATATATTGTGGTGGTGGTGGTGGGTGGGGGGGCGTTCTCTGTCATCCCAAAGACAGCTAGTCGGCACATCACTCCTAGGGATACCTGACCGAAGACTTGTACCAGAGTAAGCACAGGTATATCTATGGAAGCGCACAAAACTGGAAAAGTTCTGCTTCCTTTAGCGATAATACTGATGCTGATTAACATCACGGCAGGTTAATGATTAATAACATGGCGTCCTACACACTTCCTAGTGGTACAACACAAACTGAAGCTACTATTTACCAGGCCATAAATCCAGTGTCTTATTCAGCAACCCCGCATCTGTGTTGGCAGTTGTTGCTCACTTCTAACACTGGAATAAATACTATACGCTGAAAGGGAGGGGGGAAGAAAGACGGCGTCATTTTCAAGGACCGTCTTCAGAAATGTACTCCAGGGTCTTCATTCGGCAAGCGCTGGCACATAATCATCAAATCATCTGTGCAAACAAGCCACTGGCTCACCACAAGATGTGAGAAAAACAAAGAAATGTGATCTGGAGACTGGGAGATGGATGGATGAGAAGAGAGCGTGCTTCGTGCTGGGGGCTTTGCCCCCGATCATCCCTGTGAACTTCGGCATCAGGGTGTGTGCAGCTGCTGTGGAATTGGGATGAATGAAGATCACTGACAGCCTTCCTGGGTTTTAACCAGGAAAAAAGCTCCGACCACAATTCCTTGCTCACTGTCCATTAATGAAAGGCAGAGGGGAAGCTAGTGAGCAAGAGCTTACGTTCATTCTGAGGGCGTCTCTCTCAAGCCAGCCTTTGGGGACCCCCAGACGCTCCACGTTTTTGCTCTCTCTCAATTCCCTGGGAGAGTCTGGGGGTCCCTGAGGGCTGGTGTGAGAAACACTGCTTTATGAGACATGCGGTAAAGGCCCAGACCGAGAGGGGAGCAGGGTACGGAGATGGATATGGGACAGGGCAGTTTCAGTCCCAGGTTTTTTCAAGTCATTCTCAGGGCCCAGACCCAGCGCAAACATTCTGTATTTTTGTTTATCTTCACTCTCTCTTCACAGTCCACTATGTCTTTTACCCAGTCTTCCCAGCACAGACTGGGTAAACGACAGGCAGCGGGTGGTGCTGTTTGCCCAAGTCACTGCAAATGCGGTACATGCCTCAACTTCAGAGTCAAACTCTTGATGCAACAAAGTTCTCCCCCGATCGGGGCTTTAACCATCACGCCTTTGTTTATGCACATACCTTCCACCCTATAAAACCCAAATACAGTCACAGGACTTCCAACTCTTCAGAGATAATACCAAGAACTCCCATAAATTTCAGACACGAAAGAAAAGCACATATCCGAAGCACATACGGGTACTCTCGCATGCACTGTAACTCAGCTATTAAACCATGGTACATCATTATTTTTCTCCTAAAACTACTGTATCTTGTAAATGGCTTTTTCCTGTTTTTTTCCATTACATTCTGATGAAGACAAATGTGTTGGGAGTCTTGATTCAGTATTAGTTCTCATAAATAAATAGCCCTAAAATAAACGCCGGCATATGGCAGTAAATGTTGCTACTCCTCACTGGACATGAAGCCATGGAAAATGGATTGGCGAGTGAATGGAAAGATGGCCAGTTTTCTGCCTTTCAAGCTTGCCCTGTAGGTGGAGCAGTGAACCACAACAAGTCATGCGGAGACCGTTGACAAGTAACCAGACCGGGCCGTACATTATCAGACATTGTACATATTTCCAAGAAAACAAAAAGAACTGTTTTTCCAGAGAAATCTGCTTTTTAGTTGCCCACGTTGTCACCCATTGTCTTAATCCCCTTGGGTTTTAAATCTAAGCTGAATGAGGTCCTAACTTTACAAAGGGGGAAAGGAATGCAACACAACTAGGTATAAGCTATATATTGCTGCCGCTTTCCATTTTTAGACCTGCTGCAATGCCCATATAGAGGGAAAACACAAAGTAACGTATGCATGATGCTTATCTCACAGAACGTAAGGCCGGAAGTCCGGGACTGGGAAACCAGCTGAAAGTGTGTCAGGAATCTGGCACCCCATAATCTTTTTAAAGTCTGGTAATGAAAGGCTCTTAATCAACTCAAGTGCTTTTATCGAGTGGCCGATAGGAGGCCTTTGAAATATTTCTCTGCCAAGGGAGCCAGCTGGAAGCGATTGTGAAAGTGAAGGACAGCACAGGCTTTTCGCCCAGGGGGTGCGAGGTGAGAGAGTCCAACCAGTCATTCATCACAGGCCACGCCAAACTGTGATACATATGAAAAAATACATGCACAGGTAAATTTACAAAAAAAGTAAATAAATTTACAATAAATTTGTCATTACACATTGACATGACAAGCACAAGGTACATTTACAAATATAACGTAATATCTCATCACCCTGCATAGTAAGTAAAATCTATATAAACATGGAAGATGGATGGACAGACAGACCTCCCAATCTAGCAATCTTACTTTGTCTCTGACACATGCAAATCTGTATCAGGGGGGTGGGGAAAGTACAAGTTGTTGACTGGGGGGGTATCCTGGCAGAAGATGCCACCCTGGAGAAGAGGACACTGGGGACGCTACCTTTTACACACAAAGCGAGACATTGCTCGCCTTTACTATAACATATCAGTTAGCAAACCGCTAATTTTGGTAATGCGCCTTGATGCATACCCACCGCGATTGGGGCAAAATTTCATCCAACCTTACACTAGCTATTAGCCACCCGAGGAAACGTGACAGCGGGCAGCCGTCTCCACACACATGCCCTCACACCTCGGGGGTCTGGCGAAGGCATGCCACGCTGGCCTTTCCTGCAACTGGCCGAGGGGAGCGCCCCAGCCCACCAGACCAAACCTGGAGCTCCTCTTGCAATGGCACCCCCTCCTATGAACCCCCCGCCACTAAATGTGCACGTCTGATTGGTCACTGAGAGCTGTCAGGGAGTGTTAAGTTGATCACTCAATGCCCAGGATCCTACAAGCATGGAACAGTGTGGTCATTCAGGCTTCCATTTTTCAAGACAGAAAACACACAATAGACCCCGGGCCTCATGGGAAATCCCCCAAGACCCCAGCCACCCCAATTATAATGTAATTCCTAAGAAATTATGATACATAAACACACGTCAGGGATGATTACTGCTGTATAAACACACAGACATGAAGTCGTCTGCGCTGAGGCAGACGGGATATTATGCCTGCATCTCCCAGAGAAGTAACAGTTGATCTTTCAGGTTTTAAAACTTTGATTATAATTTTTAGTTTCCATGCTCCGGAAATCATGTGTTCTAGAGAGATAAATATGGTATCTTTCTCTGAACACTCACTGAGAGTGGAAGCATGAGACCCCCACACGGGCTGCAGTCCAAATCACCTTATGCACAAGTCCTGTAGGGAGGCACACTGACATTACTTTAAAACACTTCTTCTTTTGTTACGAAGACACTTGCAGACGCGGATAACCATCTTTAGACACCTTTTCGTTCAGGTGTGAAGTTGCGGTTTTAACACAGTTTTTTCTATTGGTTTAGATGAGGCCTCGTTTATAAAATCCCATGTAATTAAAATAACTTATTAATAAATATGCTGTTGTCTCAAAGACATCGAGGTGCATCTGTAAATTAATAAAACCAGACCATTTCTTTTATAAATTCAACCAATTCACAGCTATGCGATTATTGATGCCTGGTCAATGGTTGTGGTAAAATGCAACTTGGTGATATTACACAGAATATCCTTAATGTCTGATAGCCAGGTTTTTATTTATTATAGAAAACACTGTGCCAACCTTAAGATACAATGAAACACTATGGACATACAAAAGCTGTAAGTCCACTATGAAATGAGAAATACCTGCAAAAAATGTTGCTAAACAGTTGCATAGGGAACTTTCCCTTTTTCTGACTTTAAATTAGATTTATATGGGATGGCACCAGCAGTCCTAAACTCCCAGGGTCACATGACAGTTTGCACACTTATCTCAGATCTGAAAGGTTGACTTCAATGCAATTTTTTGATGGCCTGATCTGCCTGAAATGAGAATCGCAGTCTGTATCTTCATGGGAATGGTAGCAAATTGCAATGCACTGTGTTCTGCTGCACCAAGGCGAAACGCTGCAGAGACACATGGGGAATTACTGCTGGAGAAGTGATAATGCTTGATCAACACCATTCCTCAGCTGGACAGAATGAGGGCCTTGCATGGGTGGCCTTTGGTCCATCTGTTCATCCTGCATACCTGCAAGACTGCACCAGGTAGTGTGTAAATCTTCCGTAACCTACACCTCCTGTGAAAATAGTCAGAGCATGTGAGTCATTATGAACGAGGCAGGGCATGCAGGAGGCTCGGGCGGAGGGTTAAAAGGGGCGGGGCACAAATTTTTCATTAAAAAGAGATTTTCCCAAGTACTGTAGAGCCGCAAGATCAGCTACGGCGCTTCATGCGGCGATGTTGAACTCCAAGGCTTCGTCAAGCGCAAAGACTTCTGGGTATTCTCGCCGGAAATCATGTCTGAAAGCAACGGGCGCTGCAACCGATCAGTCATGACACATGATTCCAGCACAACCCCCCTCCCCCTCCGAAGCCTCATGTAAATCACGGGGGCTTATAATAAAGGGAGACGAGTATCACCGACGACAGACTCACAAGTTACCAGTGTTGTCATCTTACTTTAAAAAAGTAATTAGTTACAGT
Source organism: Pollimyrus isidori (assembly GCA_019775955.2). NCBI lineage: Eukaryota > Metazoa > Chordata > Actinopteri > Osteoglossiformes > Mormyridae > Pollimyrus > Pollimyrus isidori. The sequence continues at coordinate 7,675,068 of JABFDZ020000016.1, forward strand.
TACAAATTACTTCTGCCAAAAAGTAATTGAGTTA
>JABFDZ020000016.1:7682141-7709718 GCA_019775955.2 Pollimyrus isidori
GTAAAATCAGACCGGGTGGAACGGGGAAAAGTAAACCAAGAATAAACATCAGAAGGCTCCACAGGACCGGAAAACCTTTCATCCTACTCTTCAAATTTACATTTAGAACACATTGATATTGTTAACTTAAAAAGATTTTTATGCTTTTAAGAACTCCTAAAAAGAGTGTTATATTAAATTTCCACAGAACCCAACTGATGACCATAGAACACTTTACTCTGAAAGTGGCACTTGATGGAAATTGTATGATTAACAACTAACCTGGAACCTCTACATTCAAGGATTACGTAATGCAGGAATAATACCACTGTGAAAATACATCCAAGAGGGATGAATAATATGGAAGGTTGATGAAAAAAGAAACTCAAAGGCAACATGCTGTTAAAGCATTATTCATTATTCTGCGTAATTTATACCCTTTGTAATTTTTGTCTATATTTATATACGTATGCTCATGAATAATGTCACATTGAGGTTAATAGCAGTTAAACCCAACAGTTTCTTGAAATACCTCTCTTAAAAACGAGGAAAGAGTCAACTGTAATGTACATAGAACCCAGCATAATGGCAACAATTAACCAAAACAGAGAGTCATTGCCAGTCATGAAAACAAAGCTTTCACACTTAACTGTCTTCCTACAGATAATAAAGGGAGTATTTCCAAAAGTATTTTTTCATAGTATTGTTGTTGACATATGGGATTAATCAAACTCCCCAAAGCAAATTTAGACAATTTGCTCATAAGTAATCCTTTCCAGGCCTTCTCAAAACCCTCAGTATCAGTTTCATTTACGTCCTGGGAAGGACAAATAAAATGGGCCATTTTCCGGTACGAAATCGTGCTCCGCACCGGAACAAAAGGACAAAATTGCTAGCATTTATACAGCTGACCGGTAAATAGCTATCACTTTACCGTAATTGACTTACAATTGCACTGGCCCAGCTAATGTAAAGCACTCACGATCCAGGGCATGAAAGAGATTACACACGATTGATACAAAAAAAAGAGATTTATAAGATTTATGAATGGAATAAAAAACTGGGATCCCACGCATGGTTCCCCCGAGGAGCCGGAAGTTTCCGCGGAGGGAAGCTGGCCAAACAGGAAATCTGGAGCCAATCGGATGGCTGTTAGACAAGTAATACTGGTACATCCCAAGTTCCCAACATTAGCTGTCGCGAGCACGTTCTGAGGTTGATGCTGTTGCACCTTCCTCGGACCTGGAGTTAAAGCATGAAGAACGTCAGGGGGATTCACGAGCAAAGGCATTCTGTCCATACCTCACACTGGGCCCAACACAAAGAACCATATTTTTACAATTTAAAGAACTTCTGCAGACAGCGGCGATATGAAAACGTGGACAGAATGATTCAAGCCACACATAAAACCTGTACTGCAGATGACTTGGACTCGAAGTTCAGGTAAATAAAAAGCCCTGCATCACAGGGTCTGTACATGTTTAGGACATGCATGCGTGGCCCTACAAAATGGTTTATATACCATGAAACTAGAATGAACTGTTCGCCACGTTTCTTTAAAAAATAAAAGCTGTTTTATTGTCACCCCTGAATCCCTGAGTGTGATGAGGCTATGCAAACATGAGGGTCTTTAGGCATGTTGTGCAGATGAGGTGGTGGGGGCACTGCTGGCTGCTCCCACCCCCCCAGTCCAGCCATGACAGACGGCTTTTGGTCGGGAGCTGTCCAATGGTTATAAATCTCAGTAGAAACGTAACCAGGAGAAACTGCTCATTCCTGCTCCATAAGTCTTCCCCATTTCCCCATGTCATTATTTTTTACGTCCTTCCGTGATTGTACAAGCAGACTCGACGTGGCCTTGGAGGAGCCCAGGCGCTGTGGGCCTCCCCGCCACACCTCCCCGCTGACCGACCCGGCAGGACCAGTCTTTCCACAGAAGCAGGAGAACAGGCGTTTGTTGTTATGCGGTCTGTGGTGTCATGTGATCACATACCTCATACATATGGAAATATCATTTGCACATGTAGATAACTACTTCAGACATGATCCTGCATTTTCGATCCCAACTCAAAATAAACACGCTAATGCACAAATGAGCATAACTGTCGTAGCTTTTAATAACCGTTCTGCGTTCTCTACAATGTAAACATTTACGACCCTGGGGGTTTTCTGGGGATTCCCTTAGGCAGATGTAACCTGATTTGACTGGCATAAAAGGAATAGATTACTAATAAATTACTAATAAGCTTCAGACAACTGCAGGATGGGATAAAAAGATGGTCAAAATAGCATTACTTCAAAAGTGAAACTCTTGTCTGAAAATATCAATAAAGCATAAAGAGCACCAATTTGTAACTTTGTACCTAACAGTTTATAAAAGGAATATCATATAATATCGATATATTAAAAAGTTACTCTTTTATAATCAGGTAACAGAATTTCATGCTCTGATATTACAGTGTTTTTATTCGTTTATTTAAATACACTTTACAATAATGTTGCAATAGCAGTGATGTATGATACTTGTAATGATGATTGCCATATTAAGGAAATTTTCTGAATGATGCATTAGATCTACGGATTTCCAGCATTAAAATGACACTGGTGTTTCATTAGTTAGGCAGTATCCTTCCATACCTCCAGAGTTAAGGTTTTTGCTGTGTTTTGTTGCACCAGAGGGTAGCCAAGCGATGACGTAGAGCTTCCACATTCTTGGCACAGCCCGACCGCCGAATCGAGGCGCTCGGCTCGGAGCTGAGCCCTGGGACACCGGGAGAACTTCACCAGTGTGTGTGTATTAGCTCACTGGCAGTCTAAATGACACATTACTCTGAAAATAGATAGATTCTCACATTTTTTTTTAGTTTTAGGGGATAATTCCTACCATGCCAAATTCCAGGGAGGATGATTCCTCCAATCCAAGATGCACATCCTCGTTCCTGATACCTTGAACCAGCAGAGCCAATTCATCCCATGAACAACAGAAACAACCCAGAAACCCCACAGCACCATGTCATCTGTTATTACATTAAATGAAATTATATTTACATTTAAGTCATGCCACTCCCGACATGTCTGACCCAAAATTGATCAAAAACAGCGTCACACATGTTAATTACAGTAGCTTTGTCATGTCGTGCAATTGCACTGTATTAAAACTGTAAGCGGTGAAAAAAGCCAGTAGACAGTAGTCGCCGGGTATGATGACATCACACAGGTCGATAACAGGTATTTTAGTGTTTCTGGGACCCGTGTTAAGGGTGCCACAGTAGTGTTCAGGTCAGCCCTGGGTATGAACAGCCAGGGATAATCAACTGGCCCCCTCTGTGCTTCTATATCCACTGTGAGTCGAGTTGACAAACTGTGCAGGTCTGAAGTGGGACGGGGTTTGTCAGGATTAGGGACAGGAAAGAGACGTAGGAGGTCTATACGGATACTGAGGTATGACGAAAACATCCTGCGACATCTGCTTACATGCAGTGATGTTTCATTTGCCACTTGCACAAGTGCAGACTATTCTGCTGAGGTCAGTGGCCAAACTGGCAACCTACCGATCACAGGCACAGAGGCAAAATCCACTGAGCAACACAACGCACCATTACTCAGTAATGAAAAGATTAAGGTTTAAGCTTAAGATTAAAACAACAAAAGGAAAATAATAATCCTTCAGACTTGAATACTGAAGCCACCAGCACCTCCCTCTCACTGGACAGCGGGCTGGTCCATAACCTAGAAACCACACAGCTGAAAACTTGCCACCATCAAGTTTTTATTAGCAGCGATTTGAGGAATTACAAGCATACGTGCCTTCTGCAGTCTAAAAGTGTATCCTGGAAGGAGCACATTCATCTCTTCTGAGGAGCACAGAAATGACCTTTCAGTGACTTGTAAGTGGGGTAAAGAATTCCGAAGGCCATCTTAAACCGAAATGGGAAGAGCAATTCCCGTTCAACGTTTATTTCACACTAGCGAGACATCCGTGCGCCTTTCAAGTGCTGTCACAAAGGGCTGCTTCTATATTAACAGTGCGCAGTTACATTTTTACGGCCGCTGAGAATTAGCGAGTGACTTGAATATTACGGCAACAGCTGTGAACTCTGTAAAACAGTGGGAAAATTCATCTGAAGGTGTCTCGTTTGATCTTTCTCACAGCGTTACTACGTGCCATTGCAGAGAGATGACTAATACAAATGACGGCGCGATGGCCGGTGAAACAAGATTTTGTATTCAGTTCACAAGTCAAGGCCTTTATGTGATGTTTCCACAGGTGTCTCTAGAGAGACAAACAGAGCTACAGACTATAACAGCTCGACTTGTATGTTGTCTCCGTGTTTATATGTATTTCATCCAACAGTTCAAAGGCATGATGTTTGTTTGAATGATTGGTTCTAAATTCCTCTTCTGAATAAAAGCATGTGAATACTTACAGGTCGGTATTATTCTCTCTCCTTATGCTTCCCTCGATATTTTTGTAGATCCATCAAACCAGGTCACATGAACATAGTAGTAAGTATGAGCTGAGTGAGTCTCTAATCTCCCGTGTTAATATAATTTTTTTTACACAAAAATTGCAGGAGACCCTTTGTCCAGGCCAAATTTAATAAAGGAGAGTCTCTCAGCTGTTACACAGCTTCCCTCTTCCAGGAACAGATACCTCACAATTAATCCAAACTATCGAAATGAGAAATTTTCAGCCTCTTGGAAACAAAACAGCAAGGATTGTATAACGAAGAGAAATGTTAATTGCCAATGCACATTTCATCACTGAGCCAAGAGTCTGTCATGGTGGCAGTCAAACATTCACTGTTAATTAGAATCACATGTTACTTTGCACAGACAACAACCTGCTTTACCTCTGGCTTTTTGTTTAGAGATTGCTTATTTTGCATTTACTGAACCAGCTGGATTAGTTAAGACCCATATTTTCTTCCCCTAAACAAAAAACTTCTCAAACACAAATAAGCAGTGGCAAAATCAACACGCAGCATACATCTGCCTAAACAAAACTGGCAAACTATCCCGAACATGCGTCATCTTAATTAGCCCGTTGTGATGAGTCTGATGTTACAGAAATATTATTTTATTGCTCCAATTCCATTTCCAGTTTGAAGCCACAACTGTAACCCACGCCTTCCCTATTTTCTGTAAAAACATTCAGCGAGCTGATTTACTACGTACAACCGTGAGAGACCAGGTTGGGGAAACGCATTTTCCTCCGGGTAGCCTCCACGGAAAGCAAAAATGGCTGCCAAAGGAGAAGCCATCTTAACATTTTGGATTTGCTGATTTGTGAGATGGATGCACGGCGCCAAGTGGCGGGAACAAAGTCAGCCCAAGGAAGACCACACAGTCTTGGAAACCAAGCAAGGCGCCGGTTGAAATATTTGCTTCTGTGGTGCTGAAAACCTATGTAAATCTAGCCCAATTAGCTGTCAGCCATTTTTTATAAGAATAGTAGAATTTGAGACTGATGAAGGACTAACACACCGGTATAAAATGAGACACCGGGGAAAGCTAAGGTATTAAAGGCCCCTTGACGTGAGTCATGTTGGATTCTGCATGTATGACATGGTCAGCCATAGCTACTTCCACAACCCGTTCGCCAAAGCTCAAGCCAATGGGATTTGAGATAAACGGCAATGAAATAATTCCTTTATGGCCAGTCAGAATGAGTCCACGGCTGTAAAAGCACAGAGGAACCAGGAATTAGCTTTTACCCTTCATCTTTATATCTCCCCTATATATTTTGGCTTTTTATACAAACCATAAACAAGCAGAGAATCAACATGCAAATTTACTGAATATCACATTCAGCTTGGCTTTTGTCAAAACTAAAATACTTGGACAAGGAGAATGTCCAGGCAGATGATTTGATTACATTCATAAAGAAGTCATAAATCACAAATGAATGAATAATAAAATATTCATAGCCATAAAAATATTTCAGGAATCTTTGCCTTTGTTGTATCCCTTTAATGTGGTTATAAAACAGGGGCAGCAATAGCAATCACTTTTCATTACAAAAAATCGTAGTTAATACATGTATCAATAACTACTAATTAAAAACTGTCTGAACTGCACACACAAATTTCCGATCATCACACATTAAATGGCAAACATAGTGATCTACTGAACATCAGTATTTAGTTTTAGTCTTCATACTTATCAGCATGACCCAATTGATTAAACTGTATTTGAGCATGCCCTACTTTAAGGCTGTTTCACACTCATTAACATTTATTAATTTTTGTGTTTTCGATGATCAATGTTCTGATTTTGTCCATTTACAAATCATTCCGACATGTGGCAATACAAAACAAAGAGAGGTAATTTCACTCAGAGGCGGAAACCGATGAGGACCAAGAAGGGAACTGTGAACCTTGAAAAGATGCTTACAGAACCATTCCAAGCTAAACACAGCCCATGCCAGTACTCTGGCCTGGAACATGTAATTCATCACTGGGACCGAGCTTCGACATTAACATGTTTCTGACGCGTGCTTCCAGAGTTGCATGCCTTGTTCTTGGCTGTAATTGCAGTCTGCACTTGTTGACCGTGACAAGATGTGGGCGGAGTTTTCATCTGGAGGGTGGTGACAGCCAGTACCTGAACGGGACCGCTGGTTTGCCATCGGGCAATGCCGCTCTCGTCATTCAAGTAGACCCCTGAACATCTCCCCAATCCCAAAGGAAGTGTCACTAATTATGGAAAATCGTCTCTCATTCCTCCCTGGCATCCAGAAGGGTCGCGACTGTGGGGCTGTCTTGATTGGTGCACACGCCAGGCACTCCGTAGCTAGGAAATAAACAAGAAAGCATCTAATTGCCGTCGACTCTGGCTTTTACAGCGGGGAACTTCTGTGTGTTCATTTTGTCCATCTCACCAGGCACCAGTCCAGACAGATGTGATGTCCAAATTAATGTTTCTCCAGGGCCTGTGAAAATTACTCCCAAACTGTGCCATTACATGCAGTGAGAACACACCGCATGCGTACCGGCAGTAAACATCTAAACTGGTCCCGTCTTTATGAGCCGGAGATTCTGTCCAGTCACTGGTCTATATCACAAGCATGATGAGGAAGCTGTGTGCAAGTCGTGTAATTAGAGCGTGATTAGCGTGCACCTGCTTCGCGACTTTGCCGTAGGCCCCCCCTCCCCTCTACTGGCAAATGAGCTTGGACATGCAGAGGAAATTGAGGGGGGGGGTTCTTTTTGTGTCAGTGAGAGTTTTTGTGTCTCTGTATGCTGAAGACGCTGGGAGGGGTTGATGCGGCAGTCGCATCTGCAACAGATCAGAGGCCCCAGTTCATTAAGGGTGGGGTGGGGGGGGGGCCTCATGCTTTGCTGAACGCGGTTGCCTCTGGGATTCATCCAGCATGCGTTCCTAGCAGCCATCATTGCCTATGTGCAGTGAAAAGCTGACTTACCGGAGGTGTATGACCCCTCGTGCGTCTGCATGGGTCCAGAGGAGCCTCGGTACAGCTGCAACATGCAGGGGGTGAAGGCCGGAGACTGGCCTTCAGCTGGCCTGTACCTCATCTCCACTGGTATATTGGTGCCGAGGCATTCTGGGGGCCTCTGCCCTCCACTCATGGCTGTGTGACTCACCACTCTCTCCAGATGGTCTTGAGTCATACCGAACCTGCATCTGCATCGACCCCCTGTAGATGGTCTCCTGGCAACTCTCTGGGGGCTTTTTTCACTGGGTCATGTGGCAGTGGTACCATAAAACTGCAACTGCACCGCAGTAAAACGCATGAATGTAACCAGAAAACTCAAGTAGCAAGCCCCTTGCTTACCAGAAGTAATTTTTCCACACTATATAAGTCCTAATATCTATGTATTTTAAAGTTTTATCTATCTATCTATCTATCTATCTATCTCATTTACTTTGTTTTCTTATTCCGTTTGCTTCTACCATCTATTTTATTCCCTCAGTACTTTCTGTTTTGTTTCACCGTCCAATGCTGTCTCATTTTGTTTAGCTTTTTTTATCGTATTGCATAGCACACTGGATATGAGAAATGCACAAATGAAATGTATAATTATTATTGTTGTTGCTGTCATTGTCATGGTCGCTGTTGTTATTGTTCTGATAAAGTCTTTTGTTTGTCTCTCGGCCCCAACGGTCCAGACCTCTCTGTGCTCCTCCTCCCCGAACACCTGCATGTTTTCCATGACTGAAGCCAAAACGGTTGTTGTGTATTTATCTCCTCCTGCTTGTTTGACTTCATGGAGGTAATGAAGAACCCTCCGTGTAAAACCTTCCATCCTCATGTCACACAGCTCCATTTGCTGTGCCGATGAAAGGAAGTCTCACAGTCTATTACCCGCGGTTACCTCCCCCTAAGATGACCCTCCTGCACCCCCCCGCCGACACTCACGGACTGCCTCATCATGATCCTGCCCCTAGTCCACAAAACAGGGGACAATTCTATGTCATTTCTGGGAAAGATCAAGCGGCTCCTTGCAATTTCGCTCACAGCTTCATACTGTACCAGCTTCATACCATAATTTTTCATTCCGTACATCCAGCCATCATCAGGTCTACAGCATAGCTACGTTTTCTTCAGAACACCCAAAGGGCAAAACAAATAAATAAGGTTTAATGTGGTCTTCGCACATCATGTGGCAGCATATGATAAATTTTAGGAAAAATCTGCATTCCAACAAGTGTCCTACTCAGACTTCATTTAGGGGTGAATCTGTCAACAGCCCCCCCTCCCCGGCAGGTTCCTTGAAGGATTTTTGCATGTAGCTCTGAGCAGCACAATAATTGTTATAGCATTTTCATGGAGAACCCCCCCCCCTTTCCTCCAGCAAGGGGGCTGGATGCAATTTACCCCATACCCTGAGCCGTCCTCCTGGACTGCGCTTGCCGGCCATGTGGGAACAATTGAGAAACCGCAGCCCAAGCCCAGCTCTGGGCACCAGGAGGAATGAATCACTTTCAGCTACACCACAGGCCGACGCAACGGGGGGGACGCTCCGGCAGCGGTGGGCTCCACGCCAAGGCTTCGGAGGCGGGGGCCAGCTTCCTCTGGAGGTCAGTAGGGTGTCTCCAAGCCCTGCACACTGTGTCTGGGCTCACGCCTCACGTCTGTCTGAAGCCCACAGATGGGAGGACCGAAGCTTCCAAGGTGCTTACTGGCTGCTTAGAAAGTCTGACCTAAACAGTTCATGGATAGCAGAGCTGAATGTCTCCGACACTACGGTCATGGGGGGGGAGGATTTTCTAGCATCGACAGACACTGGGCTGCGGATCCCTGAGTCCTTACATGACCAGTGACGCCTTTGCTATCTTTAGCGCACCCAAGACCTGACACACTGCACTACCAACGCAAGAGAAGTCTACTTCCTGTCCGATTCTCTGTGCTTCTCCGTACCAGCAGGCCCTACGCTTGATGCCGTTTGGACATCGGTCCGTTGCCGCCTTTCGTTAACTGGGTTACCTCGCTGATGTGAGGCTGCCGCCAACCGAGCGGTGAATCACATTTCAGATTTAAGTGCAGATGAAAGTAGTCATTTTTCCCCAATATTTTTTCGGAACACTGACATCTTTACCTCCTACCAGACTTTCCATCCCTTTTTATCTTTCTTCACCAAAGACATAGGGGTCGGTGTGCGGCTCAGTGGGTTAAGCCTGTGTACTCGTGGTTAAAAGGTTGCTGGTTGAAGCCATTCCTCAGTTGGACAGCTATGTGCCAATTCACCCTTAATCCCCCAGCCGCTGTGAAATGGCCAACGCTTTGCTGCAACCCCAAGATTCTCTCATGGAGATCAAACTGGGGTAAAGAGAATCCCCCCGGGAATTAATAATGTGTCTTTAGCCCATTAAGACTCAGAAATACTGCAAAAGGAAGATATGCCCACTACTCTCTCATACTGGATACCCTTTATCAAGTTGTCCCAAAGTTAGAGATGTGGATTAGACAGTTTGGGCTTTAATGAATTTAGGTCAGAGTTTGCTTACTCTCCATCACATAAGTTTGGGTTTTGCTGTGTCCCCCACCCCAGGTACCCTCGCCTGCTCCCTTTCCCTGACCTTACGTCGTTTCCTTCGAGCCGACCCTGAAAGTTCTTCCCTCCTCTCCACCCTCCCATTAATCCCATCTCCACTCCCGTGCCCCGCATAAAATCCCTATCCCTTCCTCCCATGCCCATGTCACGTGACCCTTTCTGCCATCCATCCTGGAGCAACCATTGCTTTCCTTTCAAAAACGTGCAGAAATCCTTACTTCACCCCCTCCTATGGCGCCGTTCACTTAGGGTCCTGGGGAAATGCTGATATACCAAATGCAACAACGGGGCATGTTTTTACTTAGCAATGGAATTGCAAATCCAGGTCTATTTTTATGGCACAGACCATAGTATTCTGTTGTGAAGAGTCAGCAATGGAAACAAAATCATATCATAAACATAATTATTTACTAATGGGAGTGTAGACTCCTTCCAAGCCCTCCTGCTTATTGTTTTGGATCCAAATGGGTCACAGCCACTACCTGATCTAAACCAAAAAAGCTGTAGCTGTTAACAGCGTCATTTAACTGGGATCGGGATGCTCTTAATGTGAGGATTTGAAAAAAATTACGTGCCAGAATGACACGGCTTCCAAGAAATAATTCTGAAGGGTCTAGTCATACAAGGACAAGTTATAAACATTCAGGAGTTGGATTAAATTTATGGCGGTCAACGGTGAATGTATACAAGCATCTGTAAAGTCGGTTTTGAGTTCTTCCTAAAAACTTCGGAATGACTTTGCCCCTCGTGTGAAAGTCAATCCACGTGAATAAAATGTCTTGCGTTACCTTTTACTGTCTCAGTAACGAAGTCCCACTCTGGGTGGGAATAATGGGCTCGGTGGTTTTCTCGTATTGCGCCAGTCATCTCCGCTTGCTCCAAGACAATGCTTTGCGCTAAGTGTGCAAAGAAGACACCACAATGATTACAATAGAAGAAATTAAAGGGCCTGTAATTAGGTTTAGGGTAGTCAAGCTACATAAATCACCATATTTACATTTCGGATCATTTCACGTGGTCTCCCCGGGCGACTTCTTGTGACCTTTGAACAGACGGAGCAATAAATACGGCAAACATGAAACAATAAATTATACAAGAAGCATTAACCTTCGAAGACTAGAGGGCAGACAAGTTAAAAAGACATCAGCTTTGAATTACTTATTTTCAGGCGAGAATGTGGCGAACAAGAGCTACTGAGTTTCAAGTTTTCTGCTCCCTGTAGGGGTCAAAGGTGAATGTTGCTGTAGGAGCATAACAACAACAGATCAGCTGGGTGAAATGTTGAAACGTGGGGCACGAGTGAACAGATTTTTTAAAACGTTACACCTCTAGCAGGATGTCTATGTAAACAGTTGACAATAAAAGTAGTATTGAATTCAGGGGAGCTTAAAATAACCCACCGCACAAACTGTTCTTAGGATCTCATCTTGAAATGGGTAATGAAGCAATCAGAAGGACTGTCATTGTTTTAGGCATGTCAGCATCTGTGGTTTGCGTGAACATGGCTATTTGTATAAATTTGTACAGAAAGTCATTGCTTGGCCTCCTCGTGTTTAGAGAAAACAAATTCACTGCAGATTCACTCGGCCTGAGTCCGGGTGCTCTCCTGAACCTCCAGGCTTTCCGGATATTAGTGCTGTAGTTCTCGAGACCAGTCTTGGTCTCAAGACCGGTTTCAAGACCAGTTTTTTGTGGTCTTGGTCTTGTCTCAGTCTTATCTTGGTCTCGGACACAGCGGTCTCGATGGGATGGGGGAAAAAATAGAAAGCAGCACATCCTCACAGAACAGTATCATTATTTATTGTGCGCCTCAGTTCAAATGCAACCAATCAGATGCATATATTTTAAAAACGTCACACTGTATACATTTCCTCAACGGACACATCACATCATAGCGAAGTCAGCAAAGAAATGTCCGAAAATGTCTGTGAAGTCTATAGCATAGTTATAATTCAAATAAATTTGGTATTTTACATTCATTAGAAAGCACGGTCTTGGAGGTGCAAGTCAATCTGGAGGCTCATTCTCCTCAATTCAAAGCAAAGGGTCATTACATATCCATATTCATAGCTTACCCAAGGCCTCTGTCCCTGGTATATATATGAATGAACATCTTTCTGGTACATTCCATCTCTTTCCCTTGACGAGGTCTGATAAAACAGTTCTAGGAGAGGATTGCTGAGAATATTATTTTCCATCAGGCCTTGTAACTATGACAAATGTGGGACATTTTAAATGAAAGACATATGGACAATATGATTGGAAAAATAACATGAATTTGATTTAATGACAAATGACACTTTACAGCAATGTCTTTTTTCTCTACAGTTGATCTGAATAACGTGATGTCAATTCTATCCCTAGTCTGTTTTCAGTCTTGGTCTTGGTCTCGAATAATCTTGGTCTTGGTGTCACCTTAGTGTGTCTGGGTCTTAGACTTGGACTTGGTCTTGGTACCCTCGAGTCTTGGCAGTGTCTTGGTCTTGATACCCTCCGGTCTCCACAATATCTTGGTCTCAGTTTAGGCGGTCTTGGCTACAACACAACCGGATATAGACTTAAAGAGTCAATGAGGAGAGGTTTAGTGCTCATGGGAGTCTTACTTATGCAAAAATGTTCTGAGGGCAGATCAAAAAATTATTCGTTCAGAGAGATAACCAGATTATAGAGAAGGTGAGTCCAAGCAACTAGAGGAGGCAGAACCAACCAATCAGATGTCTTGGACCCACTTTCTGTTGTTCACTGCCCGTCAAAGGTTTTCAAACAAAAATTTGTTGCCCAGCATCGATGGAAAGTGCCTAAACTACATTGCCTAACAATATTGCTCAAAAAGTTGCCCTGTGTAACATCCCACTGCGATTAAGTCTTTACTTAAACGTGATTTTCCTACTAAATGTGAGGCTTTCTCAACAGGCCACTTTTCCCCCAGTGGTCATGTTTATCTTCTAAAGATCGGCTAAGTGCCACTTAAATTCATCTAAGATGCCCTGTAACGGAGATGCTGTTTGTGAGAAGAACTTTACTGACATTACTCTCACCTACCTCTAGGCCAAGGTTCTAATACCAGATCCACATTTCCCAGTAATCCCTTCAGACATGTTGGTTCTATTATCAATGTTTTTTGGGTAGTACTAGGTTTTACCTCATCACCAGTGAAAGCCTCCCAAAAAGGCCTTGGCTCCTTTTTAAATGCCCAAATATTTGTTTTAGTGAAATCAATTCTCCCCCCCCCACTGGCTCACTCAGATTATTCGCAGGGCTAAAAATGTCTCCCGTTCAGGCATGCAAGTGTGCATGTTGTTTTGTCCTGCTCTTGGTGCTTTTGAAAAGCCCGGATTCATTTTCAGTGGACCTACATATTACAAGGTTAACGTGTCGCGTCAGCCCCCATCTCACGCAAACCGATTACGATGGTTGTCCATGGCGCTGTCACCTCCCAGGACAGACACCGGTAATAAAACCGGGGGAGGGGGCTTTGTTAGGGGGACCACACAAGCGTTTGTTCTCAGTGCCATTTGAGAATTGGCGGTCTCTGTTTCATTTAGCCTAGCCCCAGCTACAGGAAGTGGGGGGGGGGGGGTCACTCTTGCTGTGTATTTGTCGAAGGAAGTTCTTTTACAAATGTGGGCATTACTAAACCTCGGTGTGTAACCACAAGGTCCAGTTAAACAAAATAAATGCTACAGGAGAGTTGTACAAAATGGTGGACCGCTAATTTCCTCCACAGAAAAATAACATGATGATTTTAGCCTGCCCCGCATTGCCAACAGCCGGTTAAAAATAATCGAGTCGGGCGTGTTTGGATGGGAAAGAATGTAGACGCTGATACCAGCTTTTTATTCAGAACCCTAGTCTGTCCAATAAAAAACAAGAAGTGGTGCTTTTTGGTAACCGTCTCACACTTGGTATTGCCATTTTTCCAGAACCATCTGCTTCATTTGTCGCGAATTACTTGTGTGCTGATTGGAACTGGAGCTGATTGGATCAGTGTGTGACAAAAGCATATGTGCGAAATATGCATAATGTCAAGGTGTTGATATGAATAATACCACAGGGCATGAATTCAACTATACAGCAAAGCTGCACTTAGGAGGACGAAGGATAATCCTTCTCTAACACTCAGCATCTGAAACCTAAGAGCTTGTGGGCTCAGCGAGAGGCTTGGGCCACAGTTGTTTGAATGAGTCCCCAACTCTTCTTCTGAAATCCATAGGAGTGGCTGCAGCGCTTTGGTAAATACTCAAGATTCTGAATTTCTTGCAGTTGTGTGGCTGGTCTCCTCAGTCTCTGATTCCAAGTGCTTTGCCTTGTGTGGGTTTATAGGTGGGTGAGTGAGTTGCGCTGTTGTTTCACCCCTTCAGGGTTGGGGGTTGGAATCCTGCCTCAGCTCTGCGCAAGAGGCTTGCCTTTCATTTTCTCTGTGTTTTATTTATCTTTCTCCGAGTGGCTGACTTTCCTCTTGCATTTCAAAGACGTCCAGTTAAAGAAACGTGTCCATATGTGAGATTAGCACCTGGTGAATCTTTTTTGAAAAATATGATTGACCTAGATGTCGCTTGTCATTTTCCTTCCCATGGATGATCAGAGTGACGACTACCTGCTGGCCTCTGGGACCCAAGCAGACAGTTAGTTTGCTGTGTGTGTGTGTGTGTGTGTGGTGAGGAGGTATAGGGGGGTTGGGGTCATATATATATATTACATTGTCACATAAGGAAAACCTGTTATTTTGATGTTGTGGGGACCACTTCTTCGGTCTGACCAAGGGAAACCCAATTTTAAAAATCTGTGACTGCAAAAAGCTAAAAATGGCAAAGACTTGTATTTTGTTTGGTTGCTTATGGTTAAGGTTAGGGCTGGGTAGGGGTCATGTTGGGATTAAAGTTTTCCTCATAGAAAAGAGTGGAGGGTCCCCACAAACACATGAATACAAAACTGTGTGTGTGTATGTTTATATATGTGTGTGTGCCTTCTTCAAAGATTGAACGGTAGATAGTCATCCCATGCAGGGTGCTCCCCTACCTGTCTGAGATAGGTCCCTGAGTTGGTTGAGTGATCTGAAGCTCCCATGTTGATTTCTTTCACATCGCAGCCTTTGTACAGATAAAACAGAACCTGAGTGACTACAACACATGGCTGGCCCAGTTCTTCTCATCAGCATATATCGCTCCCAGACAACCCGTCCTCAAGTACCTGCAGGAAACAAGAGTTTGCTTGTTTTAATAGCCCTGACCCGATCATCTGTCTGTCTCTGGCCATGTCGTATTATCATTAAGTCTTATATATTTACATCCTACCAGTGAAATGGCAAAGCAGACCTGGTGCATAGACGTGTTCTGTGTTCCCCCTTTCCTGATAATTGCTTCCATATCCCTGGCTGTTCTGCTTAGCATTGAGCTGTATTGTTTATTGCTTTTGAAACAAGAAAAAATGTTTCCCTAGTATAAAAACAGCAGCTGTTGGTTTGAAATTAGACTCCCCTGCCATAAGGAGCTTAGGAATATTAGGTCCAGCCCAGGTTTTTGTCAGGGAAGCCCAGGTTGCACAGGGATAGTGTGCGGTCATTATCTTGGCATCATCTGCTCTCTCTTTCTCTCTCTCTCCCTCACTCTCTCTCTCTTTTGCTTCCTCTCTCTCCCTCTCTCCTTCCCTGTAACTGCTACCCAAACAGTAAAATGCTCTTAGCTCTCTGCCTGCTGTTTTCACTCTGGCCTGCCTTGGTCCAATTAAGAAGCCAGCCAGCTGGACTGGTTTTTTTTTCTGGGTCTTTTTTATTATACATAAGGATCTGTCTGACCAGACACTGTTCAGACCAGCGGAGTCTCCATCTAAAACCACGGTCTGCTCAGATTAACCACTATGGGGGTGGTTGGGGGGGCGGTGATCACCAGCCACTGGTGCCACATCTGAGCGTGGCGTCACATGTTACAGAAGCTTCACCCCGAAGCTGTGTTTAACAGCGTACGGTCGAACAATACACATAGGCAGCACCATCTTTGAAAGCGGACATCTTGCTGGGAATTCCCAGCATGCTCTACTCTGCCTTACATGCACTGTTACTTCCACAATGACCCGTCACCTTTTGTGTGAGTTGTTAATGAACTCAGTCTCAAACCACGGATGGGTGGGATCTTCACACTAAGTACCCGGTGTACGCCCTCTTCCCATTGGTTCCTCTTTTTGGTAGTCATAGGGATAAACATGGCAGTGACTTAC
The DNA here is from genome assembly GCA_019775955.2 of Pollimyrus isidori. NCBI lineage: Eukaryota > Metazoa > Chordata > Actinopteri > Osteoglossiformes > Mormyridae > Pollimyrus > Pollimyrus isidori. The sequence continues at coordinate 7,698,353 of JABFDZ020000016.1, forward strand.
AGTGCCCACCCATGATTTTTGAATCCTTGTTTCTCACATGTTTTTCTTTATTGCCCACATGTTAGACATAGGGGGTGGTTCGGTGGCTTGCTGGCTCGCACCGTGGCTTGCACGCTGCCAGGGTTGGGGGTTTTGAATCCTAGCCCCACCGTGTGTGTGGGGTTTGCATGTTCTGCATGTGTGGTTTTGGTTTCCTTCACATACTCTGGTTTCCACCTACAGCTCAGCAAAACGTGGTTAATTGAACTGATGTCTGGTTAAATGGCTTCTAGCTCGTATGTGTGGCCTGCGATGGACTGGTATCCTATTCAGGGTTGCTTCCCTGCTTTGAATTTCCTAGGATGGACTCTCCAAAGGCCCCACGGATAAATAGCTAGAAGATGATAGATGGGGCAGTCTGTGGCTCAGTGGGTCAGGATGCGGCGCCTTTGAGGTTCCAGGTTCAAATCCTAAGTTCACCAGAATGATGTCAGTGTTGTGCCCTTGAACAAAGCCTTTAACACTAATTACTCCAGAGCTGACCCATCTTTCATAATTCTATGTTGCTTTGGATAAAAGCATCTGACAAACTAATAAAATGTAATATTTCTTAAATACACTGTGATGGGTTGACACCCCATCCTGGGTTACGCCCCGCCTTGGAGAGTCTACGGACCCCCCGACCACCCTGAATAGGATGGGAAGTTGCAGAAAATGGATGGATGGATGGATGGATGGAAGTGGGAAACCCCACAGGTTAATCCCTGCCTTGCACCTGTAACTTCTATGAGAGGCTCCAGAACCCACATAATCCTGAATAGTATAAGCAGTAGCAGAAAATGGATGGACGGATGGATGGATAGATGGATGGATGGATGGATGGATGGATGGATAGATGGATGGATGGATGGATTGGTTGGCACCTGCACAGGTTATTCCCTGCCTCCTACGATAGGCTCTGTACCCTTGCAACCCTGCATTGGACAACAAGATATAAAAGATGCATGGATCAATTATTGAAATGCAATGCTTAAAATTTCATCAGAGCCGGTGACCCAGGTTCGATCCAGGGTCCGTAAAATAAGAAGCTGCAGGCTGGAGCCTTATGTACCTGAGAGATGCATGGATAAGGGAGGGAACATGAACTGACATATGTACCCCCCCCCCCCCAATATAAAAGTAGGTTACTGCTATAAGTCCTCTGGCCTAATTTCTAACCGATGTAGAACATCAAAGCCAAGTGTGTGTCTATTCCATGGCTGGATCTCACTGAGTAATATCTTACTCAACCTACCCGTGATTATTTCCATTGTTTAAAAAGAAAAAATTGCATCCTGGAGTGTGATTTGTGTTTCTTGGTAACAAGACAATACCTTATATCTCAAAGATAGACATGAAAACACGTGGCCTTAGGCCTTGGTGCACGTGTCGTGTTTTTCTCTTTAGTACAGTGTAATATATTTCACACAATAGGTGGTCCATCTCCATTTAAGGGATTCTTTGTTATTTATGTGACCACCAGACAGCTCTATCCAAGGGGAAACTACGATTTCAGTACATTTCATTCATTTATTTAGCATGGTTAGACTTCAATTCAAGCGACCCGGCAATACTATAAATTAGTAAACAATAATGGCAAAACATAATGTGCGGAATTAGCAGGACAGCCCAGGAGACATTGTGGAACAATACATGACCTCTGAAACCATCCAAAAAAGCATATTTTTCATATTTCTTTATTTGTGAAAGTCAGCCTTTGTTGACTCTCCGCTTTATTCTTTTAATCATGAACTGTCCGTATCATTCCTGGCCTAGAAAGAAGACGGTCTGTGCAAGTTTGAAAACCCTGAGTATGGTTTGGGGTGGAATCAGTGTCAGAGCATGTATTAGCTTCTACGGTTTATATAAAGTTTGTTGTTTCCGAGCGCTGTACAGATTTGGGGGGGGAGTTAAGCTTTGGCTTTGGCTGACTGAGCCTATTGTTATACAGCATGAAGCAATTTACCTCAAATGTGGATGTTCTGCGATAACTAGGTTTGCGTTGCAGATCTAGCTCTGGGCCTATGAGTTGTTTACGAGGTCGCAGGCCCACACGGGTATCTGCGTGCCGAGGAATGTCTGCAGGAGACAGCAGCCCGCGGCTCGAGGCCCATGCCGCACCACGTCTATTTCCGCAGACCTGCAAGTTATTCATCGCGACCTCAGGCCGTGCTTTTGCACGCGACCCCCGCTGAGTCTCTCGCGCACGCCGGCAGGAGCATCCACCATCACGTCTCATCGGGGAGGGCGGGGGGTACGGAACATTCCAGAACATCATCTCAGTAGTGAATCGCAGGAAAGAGGCAGCCACACTAAGGACGCGAGGACTTTTGTGCAAGATCTGCGTCGGTTAGTGTCTTTTTTTCATCTCTCCTGCTTACAGGTCCCACTCGATCGCTGCATCTTTTCCATTCCAAACAGCTGCCCTGGCTTGCGGCCTCGCAGAGTCTGTGCGGACGGCGGGAACTCAGATGGTTCAATCCCGTGTCACTGTCCGCCTGACAAAGACTGACGCACAGACACAAGACTGCGAACGCCCATAATTACACGCACGTTTCTCCTGCCGTGAGTTCGATCTGCTCTTCCACACGGTCCTCCATGCCTCTAATCGTTTTATGTGGAAATATGTTTCCTGGGACAGAGGGTCCAGAGAAGCCTGGGATTCCAGGATGGAAGGCATGGCTTTATTTGAACATGACTTTGTGTTCAGAAAAACCCTATGTTTTTAATGTGGCTAGTTGCTGAGTGAAGCAGAACAGTGGGTTTTATTTTAGGGGGAGGAATGTAGTCCTTGATGGGTAAAGCCTGTCAGGCTCTCTTTGCTGGGGGGGGGGGAGTGACTACCGAATGTTGGGGATGTGGTGAAATAAAATTCCACAAGCATTACTGCAACCCTTGCTGCAATATTAACGGAATATGTTGCAAGGACATTATTTGGGTCCAGGTTCCAGGTTGTGGGTTTTACCATTACCAAGCTATAACGCATCATCCAAGGCTTTAAATCCTCATGTTTGAAGGGCCTGGAGAGCTAGCTACACTTTAGGTACAGGCAGAGTTCTCATCCTCATCACCTAGTCTAGAGGAAACTAGCTTCAGAATGAGAGGCTCTACTATACCAACTTTTATCATAGTCTCCTAATAAAATAAGTAGTCTCAAAATAAATGGAGAATGGGTGGCTGCACTAAAGTGAAGCTAAATGTGAAATGTGAGCTCTGTCCTTTAAATAGACTTAATGTAGTGTCACAATGGGCACTTGTGATACGCAGCAGGAAGGACTTAATTGTATGGACATTTTCACAAGAAAAACCACCAAAGCACAGAAAAATGCTGGGAAAATGGTCCATTTGAAAGAGTCGTTTTTTATGACCCAAACTGCCTGTGTAAGAGTGACCCCTAATGGTATTTTAGAGGAATTTATTTAGTAGTAAATAGTATTCACATGTATGCTTTGTGGTTGGGCAAATAAAATTTTATGCTATCAACACATATACACATCCATGTACAAAAAAAACAACATGTACATGGAAATACAAGATAGTAAATATTAAAATAGTGAATGCGTTGAGTTGAAAATACAGCTTATCTATAATTGTCTGGCCATCTGCAGCCACAAAGCAGGTGTCTATTTAAGTCTCGTCTCAGATTAATTGTTTACTGCTTAAAGGCATTTCAGATATTCACGTAACTCTAGAATGTTATCGGTAAACTTTCACAATCCCCATCTGTTTCTGAGGCTCTTCAGACAGAGACGCCAACTAGCTGCTTAGATATCAGTTTGATAATCATGTGCTCCCATGGTCTGTCCATCCATCCATCTTTCATCCAGGCCCCTGAGAAGCTGAGGAGCACATTGCACACCGACAGAGCCCTGGCTGCTGCTGCTCAGACCCTAACCTCTCCACGTCCATATTAATCATCTTGACATGTTACCGGCTGTAAATAAGTAAAAACACTACAGTTTTCATTTAGCACACTTGTGTGCCCAAAATGTATTGTTAAAGACCTCCTGTCACACGTACCTGGTCCTGGACCTCCAAGACAGGCCTGAAAAAGTGATGGGTGTTGTTCCCCATCTGGCCTCCGGGGGCATGAGACAATGAGGGCCTGTAGCAGCCAGGCACAAGTCGGCCGTGGGGAACACTTCATGAGATGTGGGGCAGGGCTGCCAAGGTTCATGAGGAAGAGGGGGTCAATGGTAGGTCGATGCCTCGCCATGGCAACCTCCTCTGATCTTCCCTCCCCCTTACAGAGGCCCCATTGACACTGACCCAAGGAGTCAGCAGGGGGAGACCTAGACACTGCCAACAGTCTCTGCCGTTTGAGTCTCTCGCTCCTTCGTACTTCAGGTGACCTCACAGTGAACCCGAGCAAACCAAACACACACACACACACACACACACACACTTTCTATCATGAATTCCCGCACTAGGCAGAAAAATATGTGTGGGACATGGGATTGGGAGAGGAAGACCACCAGATGTAATCTCGGAGCAATGACACCTAGTCCTCTCTTTGTGTTTACATGCAATGTGGATAAACATTTACAAACCGCTGTAATCACATGGTGGATGAGCCTCACTTGAATCCCTTCACACGTACGGACCGTAGCACAGCACAGTATAAGACGACCTTAAGGCAGGAGAAACCTGACCCATATGTAAGCAACGCCAACAAAACGTCAAACGTTAAAATACCTTCCTCCTTTCAACTTCGTTTTTGGGGTATTGCCGCAGAAAAACAGCAACAGCTTGTGACAGAAACATGTTTTTCCTGCCATGATATGTCCTTGTACGCCTTTCATGTGAAAGGCCAGGTTGTCGGTTTAACACTCTGTAGGTCTGTGGGCTTGGTCTTAAGAGACAGGGAGCGATTCAGCAAGGCCCCTGCGGTTTCACTTTTCAAAATACGCAGTAAGCCCTTCACGCAGTCAATGCACTCTCTTTCTATACCCATGAACCCGCTTAACCACAAGACCCATGAATGCAGGTGAGTCAACCAGCAGAATTGAGCACAGCTGGAAACAGCGTTCCCAAAGCCACGATATTTACATGTACATAAAATAAATATTTGGTGTTTTGCCCATCCACCTTTAAAGTTAAACGAATAAACCTTATCAGCATCAACTTATTACATTTCCACATTCTCCTGAATGGAATTGAACAGTTTTCTGTGGATCTAAGCCCCGAAACAGGCACACTCAACACTGCAAGTCCTCGATCGATGCCTTAGCCCGCGAAAATACATCACAAGTGTGTTTCCCAAGCGGCACATGCAAATCAGCTTGCAGTCTATAATCGATTTCAATGCGAGTTCAAAAACTGCTAAGTTAACGAATGCTGTTTTTTTTCGCAGCGATAAAAGGCATGAGAGAAATAGCTTATTATGGGGAAAGACATAGTCTCTTTTTATTATGCTTTGCTGTAAGTTTACTGGTCTTTACACAAGGACACATCAAACAAGGTCACATTTCATACCAGACAACAATTATCTGTGACGTGAGTTTTGTTTTAATTCCCAAAACGGCCAACCCCAGATATAAGCCTAGAATTAAGAATGACATCCCCCCCCTTTCAGGGGTTAAAAAAGTCCAGATTCCAATCGTGGGGTTCTCAGGGGGGTTGTTGGGACCCATCAACTGTCCACACATCCTGAGGATATAAAATTAACAAACAACAGGAATGTCAGGCCACAGCCAATGAACATAAGCCATCTAGGCAGCTTACAATGTGATAAAAAAAATAAAAACAATTCTGGCAAATTCTACGGCTGTTTCTTTCCAGGCACATGAAAGTGAAATGTTAAATCATTTTTATCCAGTCCATGATTGAATACAGGCTTTGTCTGGTGACTCTGATGAAAGGGAATGCATTGTAATGTAATTTCTTTTAAAGGTAGCTGTTCATCTCATCAGCGCTAGAGTTAATTTTTTGACACTGTTCTTATGTCTCTAAGAATTCTTTGTAGGCTTATAAGGATCCCTGCTTCACAGACCTGCTTGTGATTGTGTCAGAAAGCAGACATGGGCAGCAGAACCTTAAGATGCAGTATGGCAAAACTGTGAGCTGCGAGCTCTTGTAATTTTACAGGCACGCTGTCAGTTAAATCACGGTGCAGAAAGAAATGATTCCTTCTTCCTGTTGTTGGAGATACACACTGTGTTACTCAGTGCTGAGATTCATTTATCAGCTGCTGGAACTTGTCAGGGCCCAGTATCCCAAGTGAATAGTTGTTAACAATATCAGCAACGTACCTAGTTGGATCCGTGCAACCGAACGGTTCTAACTATGTAAGTTGGTAACGGGAGCGTTTGTGGAAAAGCACCCCAGGTTCTACAGCATGTGTGTTGAGTTCAGACACCATCCCGACTCACCGAGTGAGACGTGAGTTTGCCATAGAGGTCCTCGTACAAATGTCTCCAATTATCCACCTCTGCTTGAAGGTCAGCCATCACATCAGCGTCCCAGGTGTTCAATCTGCAGGGTGGTGGGTGTGGGGAGGGGGGGGGGAGGTGTAGAGAGTGTTGTTATTGGAGCTTCCTAAGGGAAAAATTCCTCAGGAGGGTGGTGTTTGGCTCTGGGGTATAAGACGCCTTGTTCATGATCCAAAGGTTGCTGATACGAATTCTGTGGTTGGCAGAGTGACGTTACTGTCGGGACATGAGCAGGGATCCTAAACAAAGCTCTTCCCGGGATTCAGGCTGTTCCTGCTCTCTGACCCTCACTCACACATTGTTCCCAATAAACTCATCTGCCGAATGAGAAGCATGTGAAAGAAAAGAAAAACCTGTAACTGCTATGGTATGTTTGAGCTGTGTCGGTGATGGAGACAGAAGCGATACTGAAGCGTCATGTGGGAAACCTGCGGCGACAGAATGGTGTTGGTGTGCGGCGGCGCGCTGAGCCTGGCGTGAGAACAGCACAATACGGGGACCTGTTGCTGATTGCGCGGGGCTCGCCGCCGTCCTCCTCCGAGCCTTTGCTCTTTGTGGCCTTTCTCAGCACCCGTAGCTCCGCCTCCATCTGGCCCATCTGCTGCAGCAAAGCCTCCCTCTCCTCCGACATGCAGTCCTTAAACCTTCGAAAGGCACCGTCAGGGTTCTGTTAACTAAAATCTTCCGGCGTTTTCTCCATCGCGGAGGACGAAGCCTATGAGTTAGCAGTCGTGAAGCAGACAGTACAGCGTAAGATGAATAAAAGTGGGAAATATTTGATGCCAGATACCACAGTAATTGGAAAAGAAAGGGCAGCTGGCTCTTAAATGTAACTTCTGAGTAGGCAGAGCAGTGCCGTGCATGTAATGGGGCTCCTTTCACGACGTCATCGCTCCTGAGTTCCTGGGGGTCGGAACCGCATGATGTCTTGTGCATATTTTCAGTGGTGTCAAGCTACTGGAGCAGGAGATTATTGTGGACAGGTGGGTGGGAGTGTCGGGGGGGTGTAAACCTTTTCACACAACACATCCAGTTGCGCTGCTGCTCACACAGCAACTCAAACTGCTCAGCTGTCTCCTTCAGCTTCTGCAGGCTGCCCTGGTTCTCCCACTGCAGTTCCTGTACTGCCCCCTGGTGGTAGTACTTCAGCTCCTCCAATTCTTGGCTTCTGCTGTAATCCAGTAACATAACCATCTTCTCATAAATAAGGCGGCCGTAAGCTGCCTGCCGGGTCCCACATGCCTGACCCTCCTGTCTCCTCCCTGATCAACCGCATCTGTTGCTTGTTACCCCTCATTAGTCTTTGTATTTAAGTACCTGTTTGTCTAGTCAGCCCCAGTCTGGTCTTTAATGTCGAACCTGTTACCGGTGCACTTCCCTGTATCCACTCCTGACTTTTTGGATCCCTTGTGGTCCTCCTTGTTTCCAGACTGTGTTCATTTAGTTCGATAAACCGCTTTGTCCCGCGAGTCGCGCCACTGGCCTATCATTCTATTTTTTTTGTAAAATACCAAGAAATGGCTGTAGAAATGCTGAGTCACCTCTTTCATTGGGAGATGTCATTAGCAATTACTTTCTGCATTAGCTGATGTCAGGCAACAATTTTCATATTTTATTGTATTTCCTTGGATAAAATTATCCACTATCCAATTTTCCCTAGATTCCTGTAATTGTTATTCACTGAAACGTGAAAGTACTTAATACATAAACTAAACTATATGAGTCATTCCCTGATGAGTCATTCCCTGATGAGTCATTCCCTGATGACTCATTCCCTGAATCGTTGCGTTTAACTGATGAATCCCTGGAATATGTTCTGCTTTGACGGCGTCGTTTGATGCAGCGCTAGATCGACCCCCCTTTCCTTTCCTTCTCTTCCCTGGGTCACACCTCCCCCCACCCCCGCCACTGCTGCCTGACCCCCCACCCTCGCCGATGCCGCCCGACACAACACTTTCCTTAAAATGTGTGAATGTTTTCTGCTCACAAGCAACTTGTGGGGCAGGGAAGCCGGGTGATTTCAAAGCCTTTGTCAGTTTGAGGGGAACGCTTTTGGAAAGGAGGGAGGGTGCAGTCACATGGCTGTGGGGGTTATTCAGGCTGCTTAGATATGAAATATTAGAATCAGGTAGCGTCTAAGGACTCATAATCTAAAGGCTGCAGGATCAAGTCTCAGGGAGAGACCAGCTGCTTCACTGGAGGAGCATAACCAGAAGATTCAAGATTCTTAATCATGGTATTAAGTGACTGTGCAGTAGATTACAGTGAGTGTGCATAGTTTTCAATGTTTATTGGCATGTCAGACGTCTGAATTTATTTCATGCAATATGCAGTTATATAAATAGGTCATTTTGGGAAAATGCTCTAAGGAATGCAGCCAATAATAATGCTTAAATGTTAAATCAAATGTACCTGCGCAGCTCGGCCTGCAGTTTCTCCACCTGCGCAGTCGTCTGCAAATTCTCCCTCTCCAGATCGTCCATGAGGCCCTGCAGGTGCATAGCCCGCCGCAGGCTCTCATCCTGTATCTCCTCCACCAAGCTCTCCAGCTGCATCTCAGAGCTCTGCAGCTGCTCCAGCTCTGCGCAGACCTGCTCCAGCCCTGCGCAGACCTGCTCCAGCTGCTGGCCCGGCAGCCCCGTGTCCCTGGGGCTCCACTCTGGCCTGCTGGCCAGGAGCTGCTTCTGAGAGCACGTGTGCAGAGCAAAAAAAGGCACAGAAGGTGGTCTTACAGCACAGCAGGTAAAGCACTGTGCTAGTGATGCAGAACGTGAGGGTTTGAATCCCGGGGTGCATGTAAACTGCATTCTTACCCGCTATTATGAGCTACTTTTGATCAAAGTACCAGTTAAACAGAAAAAGAAACTCAAATGTTCAAAGTTTACTTAGAATAAAGGAAGAAGCAGTATTAAGACGTTTTAAGTATTTTGCCTCACGAATCTCTTATGTTTACATTATTTTACATTTATTTATTAAACACATGTCACATTAACAACATTATACATTAAACCATCTTTCTCATTAAAGTCAAATCTGAGGAATTCTCTTTTTTTGGCTTTAATTTTACCAGTCTTACTCATATAACTAAAATAAGAAATTTGCATCATCGATGTATATATTTGCACATATACGTTTCATGCTCATTGCCATCAAAACAGAAAAATCTTCCTTTAGTATGTAGTATATTTAGAATGCTCAAATATTCTCAAAATATCCCATTTACTATTTTCACAGAAAACCAACATCTACATTTTTAACGAAGCAGAGAAACAGCCAATATAATGAAGGAAAGTGATACAGTGCAGCTGTATGTTAATGGACTGCAGGTCCATACATGAAGATGGTCAAGAAAATGAGACGCTGTGGTGGGGGGGGTATGGGGGGGTGGAGCTTCTAGCCAAAGACCAGATTCCAGCAGGCAGGGGAACAGAAACTGCAATGGAATGCTCCCCACGAGCACAAGAGGACTTAGCCCAGGGTGGCTGTGGAGGACAGAGAGGCCGGCCTACCTGGGCCAGGAGACGCTCGTGCTTCAGACACAGCTGCACATTGGCCTGTTCCTGCTGGCAGAGACGCAGGGACACGGCCTCCAGCTCCTTCCTCAGGGCTCGGTCCCTCTCCACGGCCAGCAGGAGCTCCCTCTGCAGCAGGGCTGCCCGCCAGCAGGACCACAGCAGGGAACAGCGGTTAAGGAACCAGGGCGGCGACTCAGCCCCTCAGAGTGTAATAAATGCTTGAATGCCGGCCAGGACTTGTTCTGGCTGGGTAGCACAGGGCTGAGCATCTGTACGTCTGTGCAGTCAGCAACCTCTTATAAATGAACCGGAAGCCAGTCACAGAAGCCATAGGGAGGACAGTACAAACAATGATAATTAAAGAACAGGGGAGACACTGAGAGCCGTTCAGCCAAATAGCATCTCTTTGGAAACTGGAGTAGAAAAAAATTAGGGGGGAAAAAAGCAAATTTCAGGTATTTAAAAAAAAAAAAATGATCACAAAAAAAACATTTCAGGCACCATGGCCCTTAAATGAAAGAGCACTACAATAAACTACATGTAACACTGTTTTAACTTATCTATAACCATATATGATTTCTGATTCAGATAGTAGGTTCAAAGAACACGTAACACAATGCTTAAAAACAATGGATCCTCACATATTGCAATCACTATGATATTTTCAAAGTCAAGCACAATATATAACCACAATACAAGATGTTACTCTCATCATGTAATATTTAAATCCTATTTGTAAAATCAAAACAATAAACTCTTCAGGAAAGGGTTTTTGTCCTGTAATTGGGACAATAGCTAAGCTTCCTAGCAAACACAGATTTCACACTTTTCAACTTTGACATCGTGCTAAAATTGCTACATTTCTCAGCTACTTCATACACTTCTGAAGAGTGACTGACCCCCCCCCCCCCAAAAGACACTCACCCTTTTCCTGTACAAGCTGGTTACACTTCGCTGTGAGAAACTGGATATGGTCACAGTCCTCATCTCTGTGTATCTTAAGGAACCTCCTCATCTTCTCCACATCAGCACGTCAAGCTGTGTCTGTCTACAGCTTCCTTGTCACAAAGGAATGCTGTCAAATCACTACCTGCTGAGAAATAATATTATAGGCCACACCTACTATATACTGAGTGCAGGATCACCCTCTGCCTTCCCTGAAGATATAAAACCCGAATTCTTCTGCGCTATAATTTTATACATTTTTGTTATAGTTACACATTCTCATTATAAAGTCATTAGAATGCATAGCTATGCATGTACCTATAAACGTATAAGGTAGAAATATTCTGAATTATTATTTTTAATAATTATACCAGCAATAATCATTGGCGGTTCTAGACGGGGGCCAGGGTGGGCCAGGGCCCCTGTAGAATTGCTCTTGGCCCCTGTTATGGCCCCT
>JABFDZ020000016.1:7709818-7723090 GCA_019775955.2 Pollimyrus isidori
ACCAAATTAATGAAGCTCAAAATAGAAGAGGTTCTTAAGGAGCTCAACCGGTTGAAGAAAGTAGAACAGGTAGGTTTTCTGACTGGCCATTTCAGTTAGGCCCTGCAGTGATGTATTTTCAGTTTGATTGTGATTTTTTTTTAATTTGACTGATTTTTTTTAAAAAAACAACTTTTTTTATTCTCTGCCATCATAGGACAAGAGTTTGATGCTGAACATTCCAAGTGATTATGAAGTAATTTTTTCATCACTCTTGAATATACACCTGGTAGGGCCACATGCATAGCAGCGTTGCCTCCATTTAAATATTTGCATGACTAAAATGTGTTGAATGTTACTGGTGCAGTCTTACAAAATCAAGGACTCATAGGCTGTTAGTATTAAATTAAAATCTTAAGATAGTACAAATTTTTCCAGACTTTTTAACTTTAGTCTTTTAAGAAAAAATAAAACATGCAATGATGTGAATATTAAATGGTTGAAAAATATCAGCGGATTGTTGGGAAATATATGCTTTAAAATAGTCAGGATATCCATCCATCCATCCATCCGGAGCCTATCCTGGAAGCAATGGGCACGAGGCAGGGAACAACCCTGGATGGGGGGCCAGCCCATCGCAGGGCACACTCACACACCAGGCACCCACACATGCACACCTACGGGCAATCAGGCAACTCCAATCAGCCTCAGCGTGTTTTTGGATTGTGGGGGGAAACCGGAGAAAACCCCACGACGACACGGGGAGAACATGCAAACTCCACACGCACGTGACCCAGGCGGAAACTTGAACCCGGGTCCCAGAGGTGTGAGGCAACAGTGCTAACCACTGCACCACCATGCCACCCCCTATTCAGGATATATTCAATTCAATTTAAAAAACTTTATTTGTCCCCAAGCGGCAAACACACATCACGGACAGTACGAGGTACACAGAGGTAGCGCATATATCATGGCTGGCCAGCTTGTATTCTTAACTGTTTCCTCTAACAATCTCACAGCTCACAACTTGTTGGGTGTAGCTGAGTTTATTGAAAATAAAACACTTCTGTCGGCACAAAAGGTGTGACAGTATTGCTTGAACCATACAAACTAAAAATCTACTTGCATAACAATGATGAGGGGTGTCACTAATCTGCTCCTTGTGTGCACATGAAGGTCCCCAGTGGTACGCCCTGGGCTTCCTTCATGGGTTACAGGCCTAAAAGACCCACCTACACATCTGTGTAATTTACTAAAGGATCCATCCACCCATCCATCCCTCCATCCATTGTCCAACCACTTACCCAGTGCTGTGTGTCATAGACAGCCTGGAAGCTTTTCCATGAAACAGAGTATCAGGCGAGGAGCACCATAAACAGGATGCTACCATTTACGAACCCAGATATACACCGAAATAATATTCAACCATGACAAGGCCTTAAAGTCATCTTTTACACAGAGTTCAGAATAGGATAATACAAATTTTATTTATTTTAAAGAAATTATTTCATTTCAAGGACAAAATAAAACCAGCTTTAGAAAGAAATGCAATCAAACATCCACTCCAGTTAATTATAAAATATATAACTGTACAAAAATTCCAAAAACATTTCCGATTAATGAATTTAAATGGGCGGCACATATGGATGAAAAATATTTTATAGTTTCTGTTATCCCACGCAGATCACATCAAAATACATAACTAGCAAGTATGAACACAAAAGGAAACCTGTTTATCTATAGCAATTACTGCAGGCTCTGCTATCCTCAAACAGGCATTACAAAGAAACACAAACTGACAATAAGCTAAATCAGTCTACCTTATAAAACTACTGTCCAGTGATTTTTTTGTGAAAACACAAGCCTGTGCTACATTCGTTTCCCAGATGATATCAAGCAGATTGCCGTCTTTACTACAACAGACACATGATGAAGATCAAAGTAAACTAGGCCTGGTTGCCATGGGGATCCTGCTGGATCATCATCCGTCCATCTATCTTCTTTTGGTGCCTCCAAAGCCTAAGAGAGAAGATTTTCCAATCAATGTGATGGAACTCTCCCAACGAAACACAGTCCATGTAACCATATGATTATTCAGAAATAATCACTGTTATGTTACATCAAAAACAAGAACAAGATGCAAATCTTACAAATAAGAGCCTCTGTAAAGAAAAGTAACTGAAACGGTGGTTAGCCTTAATTTACGGTATGATTATGCATGCATTTCTCTTACGGTCACAGAAACAATCTGATTGGCTAAAGCACAGACACATCTGTCAGGTAGCATCAGAAGTACCCCAGCCCAGAACTAGTCCAGCATGAGTACCTGATGCTGTGCGGGTTCCAGTACTCCCTGGCTGCCCTTTGGAAGAGTTCCAGGAGTTCCCTGTGTTCCAGGAGTTCCCCGTGTTCCAGGAGTTCCCCGTATGCATGCCTGGCTGGCGCCTGCAAAAAAAGATACTCCATTGTTTATACTGTAGAGCTAAACTACAGTTACAATATCCCTCTGGCAAAAAAAATTACCATATCAATCCACCTGCATATTAACCTTGTCAGAATTCATCATTATCCACAGAGATGGAACCTAAACTAAAACATCGGAGACATATTTACCGATTCTGATTCCCGAAAAGGTAGCCCAGCACTCCTCCGGCCCCCAATCCAGACCAAAACCCATAACCAGAATTCGAGCTGGGTCTGGTACTTCCAGGTCTGGTGAATTCCTCCCTAAAGCCGTACTGACTCCCAGATCCCGGATAACTAGCCTGGCCACCATACTGTGAAGAGGAACCTAGAGAGGCATATATTTTAAATATTTTGAGTGACTTGATCATTTAGCGGAAAAAAAAAAAAAAGACACACCTTCCTATATAACTACTTCCTGAATGTTCTGGCACGGGACCTACTCTGAAACAAATACATTATGCAAATGCTGACTTTACCTCAAGGTGGCCAAAACTCGGTAAAATAAAAAAATGAAAAAGGTCACATGACCATGTACCTGAGTAGTCAGCTTTAAACCCGGCCGGGGGGGGGCCCATCTGGGAGGTTCCGCTCGGGTAACCAGCATCATCAGGGAAGCGGTCCTGGTTGTGTGTGGGACCACACAGGAACATCTTGTACACGCCGTAAGCGATGAGGAGCAATAGGCCTACCACAATCAGACCACCCATGTCGCCCCCCCCGGAGGAACTTTGATGAAAGCCACCTCCTGCCTGCTGCTGCCGTCGGCCGTCGTTGGCCTCCCCGAAGAAGCTGGAGGCGAAGCCGGCAAAGTCACCGAAGGCCCCAGCGCCCCGGGAGCCGTGGCCCGCCTGCCGGCCTGCCAGCTCCAGGGTGTACTCCAACCCGCAGGAGCCCTTCAGGATGTAGGGGTCATCAGGGTGGCTGAACCCCTCACAGCTCACCTCTACCCTTCCAAAGCGGTAGGCATTGTCCATGTCAGTCTTGCACTCCCACTGGAAGGAAGTGTGTTAAAAATAAAAAAAAAAAACATGACAGCGTTGCACAACATTTATATATAGCATCTTATACTTGCCTAGTCAATATCTTTTGCATCTAGCATCTAATTAAACCTGCTCAAGTGCGCACTTCATGTTGTATATAGACGCTGTACTACATAAGTAAGCATCCCCAGTTTGACCACAAACCAAGAGTGTAAACTTAAGCAGCACATTGGAAATAGGGTTGCACCAGGCAGCCTAGCAGCTAAGGGACACACGTACCTGAACATCGACGCCATCCCAGCCTTTGTTCTGGCACTGAACCACCTCCGGAATGAAGGCGCCGCATCCGGCCGAGCCGCCAGCGCACTGCAGCTGGAGCACGGGGTTTGTGCGTCGGGCAGTGGTGTAGCGGCCCCTGTACAAAGTGAGCGCCTGCACGTCCCGGAGGAGAACGCTGCCTGGAATAAGGAGAGACGGGAGGCAACGTGATGCAAGGAAGGACGCGCATCGTTTCAGTACTACAATCCGGACAATACCCGAGTGCGCTATTACGACGGATAACAACGACAGTAGTCACAACTGCAACAGTAATGTTCATGGCAGAATATCACACATGTGTTTTGGTATATAACTGAAACTGATCAGTAAGTCATTACTGCATATTGTAAAAAGTCGCAATCGCGATATTGTCGCTTACAGATAATGCCAGACTTGTAAAGAACACACCGAATGGGCGTAAACAACAGTATGACATGTGAAATAAAATGAAAACGCACGAACCTCCGTCATTCCAGCTTTTTATTTGCCGAAAGAAGAGAAACTGCAGGAACACTGCAAATAAGAGATGTGCCATTGATCTTCGATACAATACCAGCTACCAAATGTACTGATCAGCTTGCTACCTAACAACCAGTAACATGAAATAAATGTTTTGTGTATATAATACAGTCCACTTATGTTGCTTCTTCTTTCACCATATCCACGTCACTCTTCCGGTTGCCCTCACAACGAACAAGGCATTTCCGTGTATTTAACGTATACTTCCTGTACACAATTGTATCGCTATCCTCACGAACGATTTTTAGCCTCCTTCCACGCAAGGTTTAAGTCGTGAACATATACATCTTTACTTGGCAAAAAGAGCAAAGCCGACGTTGAAAAACCTCAAAGTATCCAAAGTACTCTCGCACACGCATGCGCATCAGACAGGCCGTAAATCGAAAGCACACTGTTGTCTTTATGAAGAATCTGTGGGCACGTCTAGGGTTAGTACGATTGACACTCTGCAGAAATGGCCGGGATTAAAGGTAAGAGTTATGCGTACTGACTGTACTGATAAGTCTAGGAAACATGTTTTTTTAAGGCCACATTGGTGTTGTTTTCTAGTGTGGATGATGTTTATAGCATAATTAATATTAGCTAGCTCGGTTATATCTACTGGTCAAAAACGGGACAGGGGCAGGCACTGGCGTTGGTTTGTTTTGTTTATTTATATTTTATTACATACACAATGCAGTGAGCTGAAACAACTGAAGACTTACCTATTATTCGCAATTATGAAGCCATGCCAGATAGATCTAAATGTACTCCAATACCGACCGTGAAAGCTGGTTAACTAAACACAAAGAGTACAGATCGACCATGGTGTCGTGATCCCAGCAGCATGAAAAACGGCACTAATGGGTTATTAATTTGATCGCCACATGTAACCTGGGTAACTGACAGTAATGTAATCGAGCGTATAGAATGCCATTAATGATATGTTTGTATGTATTAATTTACAGGAACACTTGTCTGAGTCTGAGGGTTATCGCCTTGGTCTTTTCCAGTTGTTTGTGTATTTTTACTGCTACGTCTCTCAGTAATGCATGATGAATCAAGTGATTCGTCACATGTAATTGCTCGCTTAGTACGAGTTAGACTCCCTGCTTTAGCGAGTGAACATTTGGGAAACAACGTAACCTGCGTTGTGTATACACCCATAAGGCTTGGCGTTTGTAATATTTCCACTCACTGGGTATATGTCCCAAATAACTGTGTTTGGTATTACATTTTCCACTGCTTTTTCAGTTTAGGATATAATGTGGCACAATTCTGTGTTTGTACTATACATGCATTAACTCCGCCAATCAAGTACCAGTATAAATGATTAAAGCACTTAAACTTCAGCTACCTTTATAAATGTATGTGATATGAAATGTAAATATGATTGTATGTATGGTTTTAAATGAAGTATTTTAAAATGGCTATTTCCACTACTTTCAAATTAAATCATATTAACTCTTTAAAATGTTATATGTGTGATGAATTTTTGCACTGAATTGGACTCTCCACTGGAAATATGCTCCTTGTTTATTGGTAGCTCTCATCAGCCTGTCCTTTGGAGGAGCCATTGGACTGATGTTCCTCATGTTGGGATGTGCACTTCCAGAGTATAAGTAAGTGTTAAATATTCCAGCTTTGTATTTGGTAGCTTTATTGTGATCTCTAGAAGTTATACTTTAGTTTTATCTCATGGCCTATGTAGAGACTATGCATTTGTCCCACCATAAGACCATAGGGTAAATGTTGTTTTGCATTTGGAAATCTAGCAATTAATAAATGACACGGAATATTTTAGAGATAAATTACCCAGGAATTACTTGTTCTTTGTTTGTGTGTATTGCAGATGCTTAATGGGTAACATAGTCTTTTCCTAACTTTACTGCGTCTCTCCCTCTCCCTCTCCCTCTCCCTCTCTCTCTCTCTCTCTCTCTCTCTCTCACAGTAAGTACTGGCCCTTGTTTGTCCTCTTTTTCTACATCCTGTCTCCTATCC
Organism: Pollimyrus isidori; assembly: GCA_019775955.2. Taxonomy (NCBI): domain Eukaryota; kingdom Metazoa; phylum Chordata; class Actinopteri; order Osteoglossiformes; family Mormyridae; genus Pollimyrus; species Pollimyrus isidori. The sequence continues at coordinate 7,716,061 of JABFDZ020000016.1, forward strand.
CATACTGCATCTCTCGGAGGGTTGTGGATGACATGGATGCGGCCAGCAGCGCCTGCAAAGAGCTGGCCATTTTCCTCACAACAGGAATAGTGGTTTCTGCCTTTGGCCTGCCAATTATTTTTGCAAGATCTACAGTGGTAAATGAATATTCTTTCATTCTTGGATTTTTTTTTTTAAAAAGTCAGTGAGTAATCATGATAAACAATTGTGATCTCGATATTGACCAAATTGATTGTGACTGATTTTTGCCATGATGGGACACATTTGAACGTTTTCTGTGTCTTGCAGATTGAGTGGGGCGCGTGTGCACTGGTGTTAACAGGAAACGCCATCATCTACGTAACGATTCTGGGCTTCTTCCTGGTCTTTGGGTCCAGTGACGAGTTCAGCTGGCAGCAGTGGTAGAAGTTACATGCGGAGCAGAAGCCTTGCAAGTTTGGAATGTGTACTTTTTGTAAAGATTATTATTTTTGTTATCAAATTAACCAGCCATCTGTAATGCACAGAAGATCAGTGCAATAACTTGCATCTGCTGAAATGTCACTCAGAATCCCCAAAAGAGAGTCTTATTTCTGACAGCTGTGTTTTTTGGGGATATTTAAATTTCTGTGTTTCACACGTGATGAACATAAAGAGAATTTCAGGTTCACAAGTCGCAAATGTTTGTCTGGCTAGTGCCTCAGGATGGCAGTACACATTATGCCTATTAACTTATTACTAAGTTGAAGAGCTTTATATTTGAAGGCAGGTAATGATAGTAATCCAGATGTGTGGTATTCTGTGTAAATGGCCCTCCCTTTTCTGTGAGGAAGGTGCTCTAATGCTTCAATCAAAGCAGCAAAAAGGCTAAATGTAGATTTTATTTGAAGTGCTGTTTCCTTTTCTGTATGTTTATTGTCCTGGAGATCTGCAGTATTATGCAATAGATGTGGAAGGTCTAATGATAATGTTTTTATCCATGCATGTTATTCTGTAAACTGCAGATTTGTTGAAGGTGGAAATATTGGTCAATTAATATTTTAAAATATTCAGTGTGATTTATGATGTGTGCACTTGGAAGGAAAATGAAGTGTAGAGGTCACTTTTGTATGTGGTTAATACTGATAAAATGCATTCCAGTGCTCCGTGAAAGTATTGCATAATCACTTTATAGTTACACCCACATTAAATCCATTTCTCAGAAAAGCAGTGATACCAGGTGATGTGCAATATTATGTTGGACATCACTTGAGCTTAATTGTTGTCATTGTATTTTTTTTTTATGTCTGACAAGATTGGGTATGTACCACTGGTTCAAGACTGCTAAGGCTACTGAGCTACAGGACTGGAAACATTTCGGGTCACGCACCCTTCTGGCCTGTGGCATGTTTCATGAAGCAGGATTTCTTGCTTAGCCAGATAGCTTGTTAGATTTAAGGTAGTTTGGGCTAAATGCACTATACATTTGTTTACGTACAATTAGCCCAGGCTGCCTTAAATTAGAAAAGTTATATGGCTAAGAATGGTATCCGGCCTTCTGAAACAGGCCCCTGAACTCTAATAGTTAATACTTGATTTGCATCTTATAAAATTCTTTCAACGTTTTCAAGTTCTGGTGGTTGTTCTGTGAGTTCTGACATTAGGATGTGTTAGAAAGTTAATCGTTGAAATGCTTATAATGTATTTAAAAGCACTGACATGAACCTTGCAACCATTTTCTTTTTTAACTTATCTTTGTTGAGTTGTATTTGTCTGTCCATAGAATATTTGCGTTACATCCTACCAGATGATGTAGTTTGCATCATGTTAGTTTTATGTTTTATGTTCTCATTCCTGATGACCATTATGCTTTTACTATAAATATGTTATAAATATTTTGCTTAAGATTTGAAAAGACTTTGGACTTGTATTGTAACAAATAAACAAACACATTTTACCACTGTAAACAAAATTTATTTGGTTTGTATTTCAACTAGAATAAATACAAGTAACAAAATCTTGGTCTGGATTTGTAGTTTCCGGACCTGAAATGCCCACAAACAGTGTAAGGTTGGTATTCAAACCTCAGCTCCCACAATATTATTATTACCTATCCATCCTCTCTTTAGTATTGGTCGCAAGGGGCGCTGGAGCCCGTTTCAGGCAGCATGGAACAAATGACAAGCTCTCAAGGAAAGTTGTGAATGGACCACAAGTAATCCCAGAATTCCCGGGTTTAACCCGGAAGTATATTATCGGTTTCCCAAGAGCTCATGTGGGGAGAAGATGGCGAGCGGTGGAGTGTCAGTGCCTGCGCTGTGGACTGAAGTGAACCGTTACGGACAGAATAGCGATTATACGCGGGCTCTCAAATCTGTCAATAAAAGTAATCCTTTTTTTAGAATGATCTTAATCACGCCGGTTCGCAGTTAGCTAAACAGTGGGACAGGGTTCAGAATGTGCTATGTCTTATAAGCCGGGTAGCTTAAATGCTAATATCCTGCGGTTAGTTTTTATATTTCGACCCCATTTTGAAAACGTTTAACAACGCATCTAGCACTATGTATACGTTCGCAATTACTTTTCCCAATAATAAAACGTAATATGTCGTATGTTGGTTTGTTTTAGGTTATAACTAGACGGAGGGTCTGTTGCTCCTGAATGATTACGTGTCCTATTCCGTTGCATTAACAGTTTATGATTTCCATTATACGTCGATGTAAAGGTTTAAGGGTGGACTGATAGTTATCTGTTTTAAATGTACTGTTTGTTGCCTTACCTAAACAAGTTAAAATTCAGATTTTTTTTGTTGCATTGAATTAATACGCGTTTCCCTTCCAGTCCTTCAGGAATGTAAAGACGATGTCACTGCTCTACATTGTAAAATAGTTTGCCTTATACAGAACGGCAGCTTTAAAGAGGCACTGAATGTCATCAACACTCACACAAAGGTCCTTAGCAGGTAAGCTGGCTAAGTTGAGCCTCCCTACATACATTTGAACTTATAAGGTGAAATATTTGCAGCACATGCTTTCTCAGGCCAGGCATAGCTGTTACTCTCAGGTTCCGTAAATTTGCGTTTTATTCATGTAAAACCCCTGTCTCCCCAGTGATGTCATCGCTTTTGAGAAGGCATACTGTGAGTACCGGCTGAATCGTGTTGAAAACGCTTTAAAGACAATCGAAAGTGCCACCCAGCAGACGGACAAACTGAAGGAACTTTATGGCCAAGTGGTAAGCAGGCCGCTACTTTATTACATGATCCAACCCAAAGACCCGACTGAAATTTACCTTTGGTGTCGTTAGATATGTGGATGGTTTCAGTGCTCAATGGACCAAAATATTTAGGATGTCATATATACTCTTCAAGTTCTGACAGGATTATGTCTGGAACAGTCTTAGGTAAAATTATGTAAATAATTGGTAGTCATCGTATCAGGGGTAGAGGGGTAACTAGCAGATGATTACATGTTGTTTAAGGACATGTACATCCTAGGGACTGTGCCTGAAGCAGACCGATTGGCAGTTAGTCCTACAACGCTGATGTGTGTGACTGTTTTACGGCTGGTCACCTGACCTGGAGTGTTCCCCCTCTCTTCAGTTATATAGGTTGGAGCGCTACACCGAGTGCCAGGCAGTATACCGGGACCTCATCCGTAATTCCCAGGACGAGTACGAGGAAGAGCGTAAGACCAACTTGTCTGCTGTGGCAGCCGCCCTGAGTACCTGGGAGAAGGCGGCTCCGGTGGGTTCTCTGTCACAACTTGGGTTACAAAAGGGCGGAAACTTTCCGTTCTATGAGAAGTTAAACTGGGGAACTTTGGAAGTATTCTAAATTGGGAACTTTCCATGGGAATTAGTGGGGAATATATAGGGATTAGCGGAAAAAATCCCAGAATTTTGCAACCCTAGTCACACTTGCTACATCTTTTGCTAGTGGTTTAGCCATTCAGTTGCTCTTAGCGTTTGTGTTTTATCACCAACGTGCTATACCCGTTAGCACCTGGCCTTGCTTTTTCTGTACACAGTCAGCTTTGCTTGTACTGGGTTGTTCTGCCTCTTATGCAGCTCTTCTTTGCTTCTGTGCTCCAACATGGCAACAGAAGACTGCAGTCCTTATACCCACTGTTGCCACCAATGAGACAAGTCTATTTATGTTTTTCGGCGGAAGGAGAAAAGGCACATTAAATGGCACTATTTAGCTCTGTTCAAGAATGGAAGAGCTCCTTAAGCACAGCACTGTACTAAATAGTCAATGTGCAATTGTACTATTTTTAGAAACAAGAGAGGCCTTCATAACTCATTTACATGAATGCAGATATGGCTTTGAGCTGCGTTTTTGATTCATTCCCGTGTCACTGGGAATCACTAACAATGTGATGTGATTTATTAGATATGACGTATCTATTAAAAGATGAAGGAAATCAGTTGAGCGGAGCTGCTGCCCTTTCAGGAGGACCTTGGGCTGTCGGAGATCACTTATGAGCTATGCTACAACTCTGCCTGCACTCTGATTGGCCAAGGCCGTCTTGAGGAAGCCATGAAGAAACTGAGAAAAGCAGAGGGTGAGGGTTCCCTGGGGACCATTCTGTTCTTATCTAATATGTTCTTGCTGGTCGTCTTCATTGTGCTGACCAGGTTATTGTTTGTTTCAGAGCTTTGTCGGGTGTCTTTGTCAGAGGATTCTGTAAGTCCTTCCCTTTCTCTCATGTAGCAAAACCCTCATGTCCCATGATTCACATGGCAAGGCAAATCATAATGACTCCCAACATATCCTTCGAATTAAATTACCAGTCTGTATAATTATCGAATTATGAAGCAAATTTCTACATTTATTTTAATTCTGAATCGAGCACTATCTTCAGAAAGGACGTCAGCAGTCGATGGTCCTATGATTACATGTTGATGGCGCGGGCAGATATGAATGTGTTGTTATTGTGTCTGGTGTCGTCGCTCAGGACATGACGGAGGAGGACATCGACTTGGAGTTGGCAGTCATCCACTCGCAGATGGCGTACATCCTGCAGCTGGGGGGACGAACTGAGGACGCCCTCCAGCTCTACAATCAAGTCATCAAACTGAAGTGCGTCTCCGTCTGTGGCACAAGAACAGAGCAGACAGACTTGGTGTTGGGGGGGGTTAGGGTTAGAGTAACGACCTCCAGACGTCAATTCGCGAATCCACCTCAGAATTACGTTTGCCGAACCGTGAAATCCAGAACCAGCTTGGACCTTTAAAGTTGTAAACGACAAGACAGGATAGCACTTTTGCATAAAACGGTTTGCTTGGCACTGCTCAACACTTTTTGCTTAACACTGTGTCTGTCATGTTAATTACTGTATGTTACTAACAGTTCTTGAGTCTGTATGATTATTGTATAATTCGGTCTTGTTTCCTGGGTTTGGCTCTAGGGCCCAAAGCCCAGGAGAGTTTGCTCTGAACGCTTAGACTGCGTTAATTTGCCGGTTAGTTTACTGGACTGTGTGCAGTAGGACACGCTACTAGAAAGCGGATCGCACTCTGCAGCATCTGTCTCTGTTTGTGCTGGCAGGCCGTCGGACGTGGGATTATTGGCAGTGACGGCCAACAATATCATCACGATAAATAAGGTGAGCGGGAAGCCGTCGGGCGTCGGGCGGCCCGTGCTGTGTGACGACTTTCAGGCGCCTGTGCCGTCCGTGGATCTGATTTGTGCCCACAGCACTAAACCTGGGCTCTGCTAAATCTTGGGACGACCACTTTTTTTGATGGTTCCAGGACCAGAACGTGTTCGATTCCAAGAAGAAGGTGAAGCTGACCAACGCCGAGGGTGTGGAGCACAAACTGGCCAAGACGCAGCTACAAGCAATCGAGTTCAACAAAGCCTTGCTGGCCATGTACACTAACCAGGTACTCCTTGCCCACTGGAGTCAGTTCTGTGACCAGAAGGTTGCTGGTTCGAATCCAGTGGAAAGCCGGGTGATTTTGCTGTTGGTCCCTCGAGCAAGGCCTTGTTTTCTCCGGGGACTGTCTGGCCATGGTTTCCGATTCTCACTTGCATGTCGCTTTGGAGAAAAGCTTCTGTTGAATAATTGTAATGTAAGCAAACGTAAGCCACCATTTAACAGCTCTGTATTATCTTGATTGGTCATCTTGAAACATATTATTATTCTGATTATACTGTTGTGAGTAACTGTTTCCCTTCTGGCCAAATGGGGGGCGGGGGGGTGTGATTCTCAATAGCAAGAACGCAAAGATCGTACTTGTGGTCTTGGCGAGAGCATTCTTGCTAACTTGCCATCCAAGAATGAACTTGGGACGCAGTGAATCATGGGATTGGTCTCGTTTGGCGAGGATGCAACCGAAACCAGCATCTGGGGATTTTTACCATTCTCATGTACTTGTACTGCTCAGTACTGCGACTATTCTTCGACAATGGAAGATGACATAAAACGCGTACGTGAGAACACAAGTATGGTCAAGTAAGTATAATGAGATTCAGCCAAGCTTTTCTCCCGAGCCTCAACAATGAGGCTTTTCCACTGTCACCAAAGACTAAGCTACCCGTGCTGATATGGCCTTATCAGGCAGCCATTTATCTGACCAATTAGATGGAGTACTATAGATTACTTAAATGGAATGGTTGCTTAATGCTTATGCACACAAATGCTAATTCCATTAGCGTTTGATGGTAACATAAGACGGCGATTCTCAAAATCATGATAGCAGAGATTTGCACATAATAAATTATGATATTTACCCTGCAAACAACAAACAAGCGTCTCTTCATTTTACGTCACTGTTGCACCCCTAAGCCAGCAAACCCTTTACCGAGCCCCTCTGCAATGGAAAACCAAAGCAGGCTGGAACCGCACTGTAACTAGTCTCTCTTCACAGTGCGGCTCGCGTACGGCTCGGTTCCTGCGCGCGACTCGCGTGCGGCTCGGTTCCTTCTGCGTGCGGCTCGCGTACACGACGGTTTCTCCTGCGTACGGCCCGGTCCCTGCGCGCGGCTCGCGTACGGCCCGGTCCCTGCGCGCGGCTCGCGTACGGCCCGGTCCCTGCGCGCGGCTCGCGTACGGCCCGGTCCCTG
>JABFDZ020000016.1:7771438-7804818 GCA_019775955.2 Pollimyrus isidori
AAGTCACCATTCACACACCGCAGAGCACTACCCAAGTCACCATTCACACACCGCAGAGCACTACCCAAGTCACCATTCACACACCGCAGAGCACTACCCAAGTCACCATTGACTCACCGCAGAGCACTACCCAAGTCACCATTCACACACCGCAGAGCACTACCCAAGTCACATTCACACACCGCAGAGCACTACCCAAGTCACCATTCACTCACCGCAGAGCACTACCCAGATCACCATTCACAAACTGCAGAGCACTACCTAAGTCACCATTCACAAACTGCAAGGCATGGTTATGGGCAGCAGTAACAATCTGACCAATACAATGGAACTTAAAAAAAAGACAAGCTGATTGATCTAGCAACATCTCTACTGACATGACGTCACTCATCTATAGAACTCATTCTTGCATGATGGACCTATAGGGCGTGCGCAACGTTTTTCTGTGAAGGATTTCTGATTGATTACTGACAAGAACAATAACATATTTTCGTTTGAAGCTACAGAGCTACACTGGGCAGGACTTTCTTCCTTAAAACCAAAGGAGCCGAACTGTTTCTACACCAAGAGATTGTGAGAGCGTATCTGAGGAGTAAAACACGATTCATTGGGATAGGGTCTTACCAGGATGATGGCCTGGAGAAGAATGAACGGAATTGGAAGGGGTTCCTGACGGCGGTCTCTCCCCAGCACTGTCACTATTGTTGGGCTCCAGGGCTTTGTAGGACTGGGTCACAACTGTCTGAGTCTGGTCATAGTGCTTTAGAACAGGATGGGAAACTGGAGAGAAAAGCAATAATTATCGTTTTACCCATTCAAGCTGTTCTTGCAGGAAAATTAGACCTCCTTCCTTTCATGGATAATAATGTAAAAGCTTATGTCTTTAATGACCATCCCCAGAAAGGCGTGAGACAGAGGACAGCCCCGTCTCTGGGGAAGACGCCCCGCAGACGTCCGTGCAAAGATTAAGCCACAATTGCTGAAACGCTCACAGACGACGTGCTTTGAAACGGTTCCGTGGCATGAGTCGGGCTCACCTGCGCCAACCAGCCCGTTGACAGCCATTTGGGGGGCGCTGGGGGGCCTGGCATAGGTGCAGGGAGCTGCTGAAACAGCCGTGGGAGGGGCTCCAATCCCTGGGGGGCCCTGGAACAGCTGGGCCCTGGGGTCCCGCGAGGAACACGCCGTGCTGTCCTGGCTGGCCCCTGGTGCGGAGGAGTAGGAGGCCGCAGGGTATAGTGGAGAGGTGGGGTATGGTGCGTAGTAGGGGGCCGGGTAGCTAGTCAGCTGCTTAAATGGCGGCAGGTGCTGGGAGGCATGGTGAGTGCTGGAGGGGGGGGGCCCGGTGGCACTGTAAGACTGAGAAACTTGCGTTTGGGCTGCGTCATACACGGGGGGGCCTGCCCTGACAGTGGGCTGAACTGGCTGGGGGTGGCTGTTGTGGTAGTAGCTGGGGTTGTATTGGCTGTTCGTGACGGGGCTTTTGCCAGAGGGGGCAGGGCCCTGGACCATTACTGGAGGGTAGCTCTGCGGATGGGAGCCGTAGTACCCTGCAGTATGGTACATGGACGGGTATGTCTGTCCAGGCCCTGGGGAGAGACCAAGGTACTTTCACTTATAAGCAGGAACACATACGCGATTAGACAGCATAGGAAAAGCTTTACTATCAAATGAATGGCATTTGAAAACAGGTTCAAAATTCCACAGCAGTAAAGAGATGCATACCCCATTGCATACACTCATTCTAATAAGGACGCCAGAAAAATCATAAACAAAGCATGCAGCACCCAGATAATCAAGGTTCAATCAGAAACACCAAACTGCAGGACAGAACATCTACAAATATTTGAAGCTTCTTTACTCAACTTGGCCCACACTATCACCACTGCACCCAAGCCTTACATTTATGACCACAAACAGCACAAAAACGTGTCTATGACTTTAAAGTGTGACAGTGGACAGGTCCGTTTGCTCATTCTTGTCACTTTGCTCTTCCTCCTGATGACCAAGAGCCCATGCACGGCTCCATAGAAAAGGTGATAGAAAAAAAGCGTGCAAATAAACATAACGTTTTTGGCTCCTGTGACTTTAAGAAATCTCGAACGAAGGAAAGGCAAAGACTGTTTAATTAAGTGCATCATTTAGCTTTTAAATAATGGTAGTTAAGTGCATGTATAAAAATAAAAAATAAAGTACAGATTCGTTCGGCGGTGCCGTTAATCCAGCCATGATGCCGCTGGCAGCAAATCGAGGACACTTGCTACCTTAAGAAGCGCAGAGGCACAAGCTAAATTAACAAGCAGAGAGGCATGAGGTGGGCAGATAAAATACTCGGGTTTTATATGTCAGCCAAAACTCACAAAAACCTACCGCACATCTGTTTTCGCAGTATACTGCATTTTGATCTCTGCCAGATAAATGGATTTAGTGGCTGGAGTCGAAACCCCAGTTATAAAGTGCGCCTTAATGAAGTCGGTGGTCTCTATGGTCAGATATAATACCCAGTGCTACCAAGAAGAAAATTATCTGAGGGGAAATTAGGGTTTTTATGGCACCTGTCCCGCCGACTGCAAAAAAGTGGCTTTCTGAGCCAGCTAGCGGTTACCGTGTAAACCGAGGCCGCTCCCAGGCTACGGCTAACAGGTTCACCACTTCGCCAGCCCAGTCTCTTAACATACCTAAACCTAATCGGCGGGCAGCACGGTACTCTCCGCTGCAGCCTCCGCTGGCACCGGCGGACCGATAGTTATCCACATGACTCATCGCAACGGCCAGAAACTAAACTGAAACCACCGCCCCCTCCTTCTCTGACTCAGCGGTAACCAGGTTGGCCAGACCAAGCTAGGCTAAGTTAGGCTAGGCTAAGCTACGCTAACTAGGCTTGTAAAGGCCTCGGCCTGTCCTACCGTTATGGCAGGGAGGAGCTGCTCCTCCGTTCGGCGTCGCGTTCAAGTTGTACCCGGCAGAGGGGTTCAAATTCGCCGACATCTCTCCTTTCAGCGCTTCTTGTTAATAAAAAAATAAATTCATGCGGTGAACCGGCGAATCACCATTAATTATTCTGTCACTTTGTTTCTTATTAGTGGCAAACAGCGCCGTTAGGAGCGCTCGACGGACGCCCTCCGTCCCAATACGTGGGATTAGCTGATGCTCTGCGGCTGGATGCTGGATGCGAGCAGCACCGCGGCGCCACCTGCGCGCAAACAGTGATGATAGGAGCCGCTTGCGGGGAACCGCATTTATTCACCATAATGACCTCAGCCAAACGTTGTCTAATGCTTTCATCACATTCATTCATGCATCTTTATGGCTCCGTAAAGGGATTTTTAGTCACCTTTTATGCTCCGCATTTACTTAAAGTTTATCCTTTACTTATTATATGGAATGGTATATTCCACACGTTGCACCAGCCATCCCAGAGGATGAGAATTTGCTTTGTTGACATATTCACTGTAACCTCTGGGACTTAAAATATAATACACAGGTACAAACAATGTTTTAAGAGGATAAATTATACAATTACTGGCATAAATTATTGTATAATTACATATGAACTGTAATACAGGTGTTAAATCCACAGGAATTGCAACAGAGGATCTTTATTTTTTAAGTATTATATTAAACTTCATTCTGAGAAATTGCTTTTGTGACACTGTTAAAAGCAGTAATAATTGTTATCCAAGGAGCAGTTTTCTCAATTGATCAATTCTGCAATTTGATTTGTGTACCATAAACAAGATTAAAATAAACATTTCTTTGCTTGGATATTAGTTAGTCAAAACAACTCCAAATACCCTTTTCCTCAGTTCCAAAAGGAACATCAAGCAACATGAAGTATTCTTCACCAGATACAACTGCAGAGAGGCCAAACAGGTCTGGACTTCTGTCTGAACTCATTGGGCTTCAAGAATCCATAAAAAAGTAACTGTCCCTTAAAAATGGTTCAAACAACAGTGTGGTGCCAAGGATAAAATGAGTTCACTGTTGTTGACAGAAGTTTCTATAATCTATTCTATAATTCTTCTTATCCTTAGCTGTAATGGTTAAACTCTTGTCACATGTCAACATGATCTTCACAGGAGCTCTTGAGTCGTGTGCTGGCAGCGGCTGCACACTCCTGCGATGGTCGCCACGGCGAGGCTCGCCGGGTGGAGCTGTCAGGCCACGTCCTGGGGGATTCGTGCCCTCAGGGCCGTGCACTCGCACTCTTCCTTCAGCTCGGTGGGGGGGCCGCAGCAGCCGGACACCCCGCCCTTGGCCTGGCATGTCAGGCAGCAGCAGGTGCGGCCCTGCTGTCGGCAGGAGGTGCAGGAGAGGACCAGCTGGCAGCAGAAATGCGTGGAGCACAGCTCGTAGCTGTCCCATGGAGCGCTGCAATACCGGCATTCTGCAAGAGGGGGCGCAAGTGTGTGGAAGGGCGAACTAAATGTCTGTTTACTAATAGCACTTACAGTCGTTGTCTTTTAAAATAAGCTCAACGACATTCATTATATGTTTTATCAATTGCATTATGTTTAGGCTACATTACAAACATTTTATTTATTTAGATGACGATTTTATCCAGAGCGATCAGAGAGTAGGGTTTGCCAGAGTTCTGGTGCAGTTGGGGTTAAGGGACTTAATCAAGGGCCCAAGTGTGATTGGACTACTCTGCTGGCTATGGGATTCGAACCAATGGCCTTTCAGACACGGCCAGACTTATCTGACTAAGCACGGATGATTACGTTTGTCCACAATCTATTAATTTCCTATAACCACTTCTTGCGTACAAGTGTGAAGAAGGAAATTCTTGTAACACAGGGAGAACTAAGTCAGAGGTGGACATTCCATGTACAGAAAGTAAAAATCCAGACCATGATTTTTTTTTTTCCCCTAACCAACCAGTTGAGTATAAAGAGTCACAGAATATTCAACCGGTTGGTTGAAACAAAACTTTGGTCAGTATTCTTTTTTTCTGGAGCTGAAATGTTAACTTCTGCACTTAGCTAAGCTTACTTGTTGGTGGTTATTCATAAAGAAAAAACCTTTCCCAACAATGATATACTAATGTATACAGTACAAATCACTCAATTTCAGTACAACCAGAATCCAACCAGATGCAGGACTGTCTGAAGCAGAATAAAGACTTGCAAAGCAATGCTGAATGCAGGACAAAGGAGAAAAAGTTAAATGTATATACCTGAGATGACATCTTTATTATAGGCGATTGCATATCGCTCGTCAAACACAAACAGTTTTCCCCGATAGAAGCCGTCAGGAAATTGCTCCAGATATTTATGAATGCCTCCTTTTAGTTGATACACTTCCTTACAGACATCCTGGGAAGACACACAATACAGCTCTTTTTTTCTCTCCTAGTTAATACTAATCATGCAAAAGCCGATTACCAAAATAAAAGAGAAGGCAGTCTGACCTTTGAGCGGAGGTACGCAGAGCCACGCTCACAGCGGATGCCCCCAGTGCAGTACATGAGGACTTTCTTATCCCGAAAGAGCTCCAGGTTTTTATCCACGTAGTCTGGGAAGTAGCTGAATTTACGAATGTCAGGAGCCAGACATTTACTGAACTGTCCCTTGAAGTGAAAAATGAGCAGTCTGTTATTTCACTTCTGTTATCTCAAATAGTGAAGGTTCTGTGATTCCCAGTGAGATGTGCTGAATAAATTAAATGATACATTTACCGTTTAATTACTTAGAAATAATTTTAAAATTGGCCAGATGGTTAGACTTATAGTTACTTCGCATGACAACTTAATGTATTCCATTAAGACAGTGAGGCTTTGCAGTGAATGGTGAGAAGTTAAGATTTGTTTAATACTCACTATTTTACTTTCATAGAAGTTTCTGCAGTCCAGGAGGATAGTATCTGTGCACGAATCCCCTTCTGACAAAAGCTTTTCGACTTCTTTGTGAAATTCTTCAGGTTCTAAATGGACGCCTAAGAAATTAATCGAAAGCATTGTGTTTAGCGATATCAACAAAGCAATCAACAGCAATCCTGCTGCAACAGCCATCGATGACCCTGCTGCAGGCTGTAAATATGGATTAATTTGCGCATTCTTGACGAAATGCATAGAGTTAATCAACTTACCGGCCAATCTGTATGAAAGAACGTCAGGATCCACCCCCATTGGAACGATCTCTTTATAAACCCCTACCCTGAGGTTAGAGAAGCACTCGGCACCTCCTTCACTTCTCTGGTGGGAAGAGTATCGTTTTGTTGTTTGTTCATGGAAACTTTGCAGATACCGACTACTTTAAAAATTCCTGTTTAGTTAATAGAAAATTCTCTTGCTGGTTAGTATCACTGGTAAACATCCTGTGGTAAATCGGCAGGCAACCTCAACCACGATTAATTGTGCTGTAAGTGTGGGAAGGTATGTAAACATTTTCCAGGTTAAAGCATCTTTACCTTGAAATCCTCCTGCACCATCATTGTGAAGTTTGGATGAGAAAGCATTGCTTCAACATATAACCTTGTGGCCACTCTGGTTCCTCCCACAGTTCCATTTATACCTTCTCTCGCCACGCGAATCTGCAGTTAAACACAGCAGCAGACTTAAAAACCTGACTTATAACGCTTTTCCACTGACACCAAGAAACGAGTCGTACGGTGAACTGGCAGTTTCCCATTGTAAATGATCTGAGCCGTACCGCGAACTGGCGGTTTTCCATTATAATTCATGTGAGCTGTATCCGCTTTGCCATGCTATTAGGGCTGAAAGAGTGAAAACCAAGCTGCTTGCAAAACCACCATCTGACTAGTCGCGATGCAGGGACATACTGGTGTTCTGCATCAATATGCATGGATTATTATAAGACAAAAAGTTATATTCTATATATTAATCATTATTAGTAGTATCGCACATCATCCTGTATGGTACCACTTTACAATAAGGATACCATATAAAGAGTTTATGAATGGTTTATAAGCTGGTTATTAAGTTGTATCACTTTGTAAATTATCAATAGACAATTTTAAACAAGTTATAACAGAGATTTGTTACTACCATTTATAAGTGGCAAAAGGAGCCTTACTGTAAAGTGGTATCTAATGTATTAATACATTCCCAATCATTCATAACTTGAAAAATTATGGAATGGATTCGAAATGCAACTTTATGCAGGATAGGACTGTGCCATAACTAGTGCGTCTTTACAACATGGGTACAGCTTGCTTCCAGTATGCCAGGGGAAATGCGCCATTAGTGCCTTTTGGGTATGATGATGCTCTCACTCACAAAGAAAAATAAGCAATAACAAAAAGCACATTTTATTTCTCTGACACCTGCTACCAATATATCCTTTGATTGTTCATCATCAACAATTGATAAGGCCATTTACTCACCTTGCCAGTTAGGTGCAATTTTTCACACAGCACTTTTTGCCACAAACAAATGAGGTGGGGGTCTTCCAAAGGGCAGTAGCAGTAATACAAAAGAACTTCACCCAGGCCGCTGGGGATCAGAACCAGCAACACAAAGCATGTATTACCGCGTATGAATATCCTGTCAGGTAAACTAATGCGTGCGTGAAATATATCAGCTTCACGACAGAAGTGAGAAGCCCATACTTGACCAGCTGATCCTGAATAACGTGGCTGTTTTGTGGGATCCAACCTGACACATCCTGAGGTTGCTCTTCACTCAGGGGTCTTCGTTCAAGACTTCCACTTTCGACCCTATTCAGCATCTGATCTAAGATGCCTCTGGTACGCTGGAGTATTTCAGCCATGTGAGTCACGGCGGCGTGCCTGTGAATGGAGGCCGCCTCCTGGAAGGTGTGCCGGCAGCACTGCCATTGGCCGCTATGGACGGAAACCTCCTTAGAGGCTACGAATGTTGCAAAGGCCTAGCAGAAAACAGGCAGCACTCAACACATGGACTTTCTGGCCTACTTTGAGCGAGCATGTTTGTGTTCCTATCCACACAACTTACCTTCTTCTTCGCATGTGTGTGATGTTTCCGTAAAGCAGCCAACAAAGGAGGCCGACCATATTTAGGGGGGCAATGGACAAGGTTCTCAACATCCATCTCCAGCAACTCCATACTGAAACTTTCCTGCTCCGTCATGTGATCACCAGACATGATTATGGTGTATAAGCAGTCTGATACTAAAATTTTCCTGACGTCTGTAAATATTCACAATCATTGACATTATCAATTGCAAGATAAAAGCTAAAGAAAAACAGACTAAGGAAAGCACACATATAGTTGACAATGAAACCAGACAAAGTCTGGAAAACCAACTTAATACATGCAAGTTCTGCTTCATGCGAGTCAAAAATGTGGCTTCCACCTCGACACCATTTCTTGTTCATTACAGCAAACTGTAACATCATTGGTTAAACTGGTAACAAGCCCATAAACGTACTGGAAAACAAGTTAATGGACCAGTGTCATTTGGAATACCATATCATGTGTTAGAGACAAAGCTGGAAATGAAGCCCACTCCACTCAGGCAAATAATTTAGACCAAAGGGGAGTAAGGAAGACCGAACACTAGCCTGGTTAGTACAAAATGTCAGACAACTTTTTTTCTGAACTAACCCAGTCGACTAGTAGCAAAAAAAATCACAAGTTATACCCTGGTTAGTGTAATGCACGAATAAATTCCATTATCTTCGCCCTATAAAATAAACTGATAGAGGAAATGATCGGTTTCGAAGGTTAGAGCGAAATAAGCTCTCCAATAGATAAATGATCTATAGTATAAGGTAAGCGACAACAGATGTTGATTACACTTCTAGCACGCAGCATAATCAAGCATTTTTCATCGGCAACTTTCCCATGACGAATCAAATCATTACACAGCGCATACAAAAAATGAAAAGGGGAAGTTTATCAATGAATCAGTTCATAAAAGCAGCATATACGTTAAATGTGCATGCTTGTAACGTGAATAAGTTAAATCAATAATTTCCCAGATAGCGCGCTCGGAATGACAGACCTGTAAGACCACGTTTATCTGGAGGGTGGTGCCACTCACTACCGGAAGCACTGGTCTTCCGCGTCGGTGACCCGGAAGTCATTACCTTAAATTCTACCGCCATATTGTGGTGTTTTGTTTATTCCTTCCCCGCGTCTTTCATATCGCGTGGTGCAGCGTTGCGGGATTGTTTACTTAAGCGCCTTAACCTGCGGTATAAGCACTCGAACGATTCGTGTTTCTTTAGCACGGTTGTATCCATTCCGTTTTTAAAATAATGTCCCGGAGGCGGCATAGCGACGATAACGACGGTGAGTGTGGTACCCGGTGTCCCTGCATCCTTGCCCATTTGAGCGGAGGGCATTACTGCACTTTTATTTAGCTGTTTTTTGAATTAAAACTATCAAGGTCGCGTTTATGTGTCTTCTCTGTCAGTTGGCAGTTTTATTAACTTGATGCGCAGCCAATTGCATGTTATCCTGGAAAAGTTAACGGTTTATAACTTTTAAAACGGTACTGCAGGTAGATAATCTACATCTGTAATAAAACTTTTACTTTCTTTACCATTTGAAAATTAAGTTAACTTGGAATTTTGGCGTGAACGTGCTGTGTTATATTTGTTTTATTTTCTAATTAGGGGGTCAATCTCATAAAAGAAGGAGGACATCTGAGCCTATTGAAATAGAAGATCGCCTCGAATCATTAATATGCAGAGTGGGCGAAAAGGTAATTTTCTGTATCTGTACCAAGATTGTTATATTATTTGTGCAAGAAAAACTCAAAAAAATCATAATGGACAAT
The DNA here is from genome assembly GCA_019775955.2 of Pollimyrus isidori. Classification (NCBI taxonomy): domain Eukaryota; kingdom Metazoa; phylum Chordata; class Actinopteri; order Osteoglossiformes; family Mormyridae; genus Pollimyrus; species Pollimyrus isidori. The sequence continues at coordinate 7,781,167 of JABFDZ020000016.1, forward strand.
GGATGCGTTTTTCAGGCCCCCACCAACCGGTATACAAAGTTATACTTGTAATGTGAATCAATTTGTTGTGACGCGCTGCAAAATGTTACTTTATTCAGCTGGGGCGTACGTAATCTACGAAATATACGTGCAGGTGATATTTTAAATTTGTTTTTTTTTTTTGTCTGTGTATTTTGATCTGCAGAGCACATCCTCCCTTGAGAGCAATTTGGAAGGCCTTGCAGGTGTACTGGAGGCTGACCTCCCAAATTACAAAAACAAAATACTGCGCATCTTGTGTTCTGTGTAAGTTGTCTCACGTTTCAAATTCAAGTTCCAAGTTAGTCGCATCTGTTCGGAGGAACATTGAAATTTTTATGCTTCGTAAATAACAATTTATTTTTTTACGTCTCTGTTTTACTATAGCATTGAGGGAAATGGGAAATGACTCTTGATCCATCACATCGGAATAATAACTAATACTAGACTTATTTCTGTGTTTCTATAATTGCATCGCATTTCACACGTCTTATCTGCTGATGTTGACAGGGCAAGGCTGCTGCCTGAGAAACTAACAATTTACACCACACTGGTGGGCTTGCTGAACGCGAGGAACTACAACTTCGGCGGCGAGTTCGTAGAGGCCATGATACGACAGCTGAAAGAGACTCTGAAGTCGAACCTGTTCAGTGAGGCCGTTTATCTGGTACGTGTCGCAAACGGTTCGGTAAAGACGCTGGTGCGCCAGGTAAACTGGATGCGGTTAATATTTAATGTCAGTGCCATATTGTGACATATCTAAGTTCTAAATTTAGCGGCCCCTGTGGGGTGTAAACAATTTGAATGCTTTAGAAAAAAACTACTGGGTTACAGTAGTATGTTTTTAAGCCATCACCACGCAGCACTGTGGAAGCAGGCTGAATCATTTCGTCGCAGTCATTCATTTTGATGTTTCTGCAGGCAAGAGTTTAAAATCGTTCATTTTTGATCCATCCAAGTGCTCATGTTGGTTAGGCTCCAGGCTCAGGCCACATACGAGGCATAAGGTTGAGCTACACTGGGTACAGAATGCTAATCCCTCACAAGGCTCGCACACACATTCACAGGGAATTGTGAGGAAACGTTGCTACCCTCTGAACCTCTGTGCCATCCCAGAAGTTTGAGTTAATAGGTTGCCTTATAAAGTTTTTGGTGTTATTCCATTAGTCTAGTCTACACAATGTCAGAGAATTAAGCTTATTAAATGAATATAATTGGTAATGCACAAAGTAAGCCGTTTTATAGGATGGTTCTGAATGACTGAGGCACCATCTCCTTTTGGCCCTTGTCTTTCAGGTCCGTTTTCTGGGTGACTTGGTGAACTGCCACGTGATCGCCGCTCCCTCGATGGTGGCCATGTTCGAGAACTTCGTGTGCGTAATACAAGAGGACGATATTCCACAGGTGATCGCTGCACTGCACTCTACGTTCCCACAAAAACGGCATTTGTATGTGTCGGCTGTCTATGAGGCAGGGCGGTATTTCAGTGTGTAGCCTTGTCCTTCGCAGGTACGCTCGGACTGGTATGTGTACGCAGTCCTCTCCTCCCTGCCCTGGGTGGGCAAGGAGCTCTACGAGAAGAAGGATGTGGAGGTGGATCGCCTGCTCAGCCAGATCGACGGCTACCTGAAGTACGTGCTTTTTATGCCAATTTTTTTTAACGGATACTTACTAAAGTGAATTTTTTTTTTAATTTTTTTTTTTAAAGACAGCAGGGTCACACGGTCTCTGGAGGAGTTGGGAGTTAAGGGCTTTACACAGAGGCCCAATGGCATAATTGCTCTGCCGACAGTGACACGCACAGACTTGTTAAGGGGCAGGGGCTCAAGTAGGATGGCCGACTGGAGATTTTGTGTAATCAACAGTTATTCAATAAGGGCACGTGCAATATCAAAAGAGGGCACTTCGATTCATTAAGGCAAAAGGGCCAGGTGTTCAGGCAACCCCAGACTTAATTTGCACATGCTGGCTTCCAAACCCAAGAACAGTGTCCTTGGGCCACTGTTGAGCCACACACCGTCAACTCATTATGCCCTAGTTTGCCACCTGGTTGGTTTCTTCATACCCTTGAGCTGCTCTTGGGAGATTTACATGCAAAAAAATGTTCTGAGGGCAGAAGGAAAATGTATGGTTCAGAGAGAGAACTAGTCAGATTGTAGCGGAGGTGGGCTCAAGACATCTCACTTGTTGGTTCCACTTCCTCTAGTTTCTTGGACCCACCTAATCTATAATCTGATTGGTTATCTCTATTTTTTTCCTTCTGCCCTCAGAACATTTTTCTGTAAGTAAAACTCCCTTGAGGCCTTGAGCGCCTCCGTTTCTGTTTTATCCTGCAAGATCCATGTGCTGCCTTTTCAGGAGACGACAGAAGACCCATGTTCCCATGCTGCAGGTGTGGACAGCAGAGAAGCCTCACCCACAAGAGGAGGTAATGCAGATGTTCCCATCGGCTCCTTGCGGGGTAGTAATATTGCATCGGTTTCTTCACCAGTAGGACGCGTACTAAAAGTTCCGAAATGGGCAATTAGCCCCTTTTCATTAAGGTATTTTGGATTTGATCCTGCTTTGAATCTCTACTCTGTGTGTATTTAAATGTAATACTGACTCCTGCTACACTGAAGTAACTGGCCTAGAGCATCAGACTATTCTCAAAAAGTCTGCTGCTTTGTGTTTGGTCTCTGGGTAGTAACTCTTGAAATAATGCGGCCTCTGAATTGTAATATTTATGCCCTCTGGTTTTTGCGGAATAAGCTCTTCCTGTGATTGGTTTTATTTATGTGTGTGTTGATTGGTCGCCCTCGTTGTCATGGCAGTACTTGGACTGCCTATGGGCTCAGATCCAGAAACTGAAGAAGGACCGCTGGCAGGAACGCCACATCCTGCGGCCGTACATCGCCTTCGACAGCGTCCTGTGTGAGGCGCTGCAGCACAACCTGCCCCCCTTCACCCCCCCGCCGCATTCGGAGAGCGCCGTCTATCCTATGCCTCGTGTCATCTTTCGTATGTTCGACTACACCGACGCCCCTGAGGTCAGTCCCCTGGGTAAAACAGTGCGGAATGTTGCGGTGGTGGTGATATTGCCAGTGTTTCCCAATCCGGCTCATGGCGACTGACGGACAGTCCAAGTTTTTGCTCCCAGTAGAGGGAGCAGAAATGTAGACTGTCTGTCATGGAGCTTGGTGCATCCTAAGCATTCGGTGCATTACTACTTAAGCAGCCAGGATCTGGATCTCCTGGTATCTTATCAGCCATAGACTGTACACCTTTGTAATAAAGTAGGAGATGTCCTTGCCTAACAACTGTGACTGTGTAGCTGACCTGAGGTCTGTTTTCAGGGCCCTGTGATGCCTGGTAGCCACTCTGTAGAGAGGTTTGTAATTGAGGAGAATCTCCACTGCATCATGAAGTCCCACTGGAAGGAGAGAAAGACGTGGTGAGCAGTCCAGTGTCTAATAGGCCCAGATGAAGATACTCTTTGCATGTTCTGAGATGTATTACTGCTTTTGAAGTTCCTATACTGTGGAAGTGTGTCCCCAATGTGGTCACATTGACCTAAAGACTGAACGCTACCAGCGGCCAGTACAGAAATACTGATATTGGTCTTGAATAAAGTGTGTGGCGTTAAATGGAGATCAAGGTGGAAATGCCTCACCTGTATCATTTGATTCTCCTGGATATAGTGCTGCCCAGCTTCTCAGCTATCCAGGAAAGAGCAAGATTCCCCTCAACTATCACATCGTAGAGGTACGCAAGCCCGGCGACATCGTAAACGTTGGCTTCCTGTCATGAACGTTGGCTTCCCGCCTGGTAACAGTCTGTAAAGACGACAGGGTTGATGAGCAGGTTGCCTCGCTGTGGTACGTATGAGGCTGACCGCTGCCGCTCTTGCCCCCGGGCAGGTGATCTTCGGTGAGCTCTTCCAGTTGCCGTCGCCGCCCCACATTGACGTCATGTACACCGCCCTACTCATCGAGCTGTGCAAGCTGCAGCCGGGCTCTCTCCCCCAAGTCGTATCCTCACCCGGCTCTCCCGTTTGAACCTTGAGCCAGTTCTCTCCAGCCGGTAGGAATCTTTTGGTGGCTCCAGGGGCTTTTTTTTTTGCGCTGTTGCAATGAATGTTCAGTTATCTGTCCATGAAAGATTCGACTTAACCGTAGACAACCAGCTGGCACAAGCAACAGAGATGATGTATATGCGACTGGACACCATGAACACTACCTGCATAGACCGGTATGTGTCGGGCAGTTTATAAACCCTTAACGAATCGATGGGATATGTTGTGTTTATGAAAAACGTTTATTTCTTTCTTTCAGATTTGTGACCTGGTTCTCACACCACTTGAGCAACTTTCAATTCAGATGGAGCTGGGATGACTGGTGAGGGTATATGGAAGGGTATATAACAGGGGTAGGCAACCCTGATCCTGGAGTGCCAGTATCCAGGTTTTCTATCCTGCCTGGTCTCTGAACCATATCTGATCTAAGCTTAACCCTTGTTGGGTAGGAAAGAGAACCTGCTGGATTCTGCCTCTCCTGGATCAGGGTTGCCTAGCTCTGGTATATAAGCAGGGATTCACATAACTGGTACGCATGCACCTTTAAAAGTGCTACGTGTGGCACTCGATTAATGTAACATGGTGGATGCGTACATATCTTATCTAATATCATGTACGTTTCTGCACTGACACTGTTGCTGCTACCTTGGCCAGGTCTCCCTTGCAAAAGAGATCTGTCATCTCAATGGGACAAAACTGCTAAAATAAAGGTTAAACAAATGAATTTAAAAATCCTATGTGCATTTCTGCTGATACGACAACAACTTACTGTGCATTTTAACCTTTATATGCCAATTCACACTTCATTTGTGGTATAGAGGTTAAAATCAATGGTAATTTCTTGTCATATCAGTGGAAATGCACATAAAATTTATATGCATCTGTGCCGTTACATTGCATACCGGTTATGTCAATACCTGTATATAACAATCTCGCAGCTTGTGCGATGCATGAGTGTTTATTGAGCTAATATTGTTTACCTGTTTCATGTAATAATGTTTTTACATTTCATAATGTTGAGCATGTTCATTTTGACAAGTGAGGCAGTAAAATTCTCTCTCTGCTTTAGGGTGGATTGCTTGGCAGTGGACCTTGAGAAACCAAAGCCGAAATTTGTCAAGGAAGTTCTGGAGAAATGCATGCGGTACGTGGCTGTTTCATGACCTGCACTTTGCATGGAACTCCAGCCAAAGTTCTATGGATCCTGCTTTAGTTACTGTGTGCGTTCTGTAGAGTTTTCTTCAGACTGAATCTGCTTCTGTCTTCGTAGGCTCTCCTATCACCAACGCATAGTGGACATCGTACCGGCCAACTTTTCTCCATTAATCCCAGCCAACCCTATTTTCACTTTTAAATATGGTGAAGAAAGTAAGTTTTTAGTAAAATATGATTTTAACTTATCAGATTTTCTGTTGATTGGAAGAATTATTTCACAGTTCTTTAGTATCCTTGGTGCTGAACCCGTGCTGTTGCCCACAGACGCACAGCTGCCTGGCTACCCTGTGTCCATCACCGTCTCCAACGCCATCAAGAACCGGGCCTCCAACGAGGAGATTCTGGCAGCTCTGAAGGACGTGCCTAACCCTAACCAGGAAGATGATGATGGTTTGTCCACTTTTTGCTCTCCTTGTTGTACTTGGTGGGGATGGAACCACATCTACCTAAAACTGCATGCTACAGTGACCGAAGATTCTCTTCAAGCAGAAGTATGATGTTCTGATAGAACGTGCTCCTGTCTTGGGCTTCCCCTGCCTTGTGCCCTGTGCTACCTGGGATGAACTACCAGGTCATTGCAACCCGTTCTAGTGTTAGAAGTTACTAGGATATGAATAAAACTCTAGACATGAGCAAAACTGCAGACCAGCATTTGGGAGTGTTACTTGCACATTGATGTTCTGAGAGCAGAAGGAAAAAGGAAACCAGATTATAGATGAGGTAGGTCCAACCAAGTAATGGAGGTGGGACCAAGACATCTGATTGCTTGGTCTTGCCTTCTCTAGTTGCTTGGACCTACTTCATCTACAATGTGATTGGTCTTCTCTCTGAACCAATAATTTTTCCTTCTTCCCTCAGAACAGTTTTGCATAAGTAAAACTCCCACGAGGTCTAGATTAAGGAAATGGACTTGATACGTATAACATCAAGCGTTCTGTTGGGTTCCTACGACTGGCACGTTATGCCCTTTGCTCCAACTGAGTATAGACTGGTGTTATTTCAGGTCTTTTGTGTTTTGGTTTTGGAGAATGGAGAGGTTTAACAATCGACTCATGCCTTGCTCTCACAGATGAGGGCGATGGCTTCAACCCTCTGAAGATAGAAGTGTTCCTGCAGACCTTACTCAACCTGGCTGCAAAGTCGTTCAGCCACTCCTTCAGCGCTCTGGCTAAGTGAGCGAACTCAGCCTTTGCTGTTTTTGCACGTGTCCATCCATGCATGTGTGTGTTTTTTTTTTTTTTTCTCTTGCATGTCCTGCTTTCACCCGCTCTGGCTTTAATGTAGGCCTGAGATGTACATGGTCACTCAGCCCCCATGTCAAAGCCATCATCTTTGTTTGAGGTGCATTTCGTTGGCCCTCAAAAATGACAAGAGTGTGGTATCCTGTATGATCACATGACTGGCTGTCAGCAAGACCATCACTGCCCCTCCAGGTTTCACGAAGTGCTTAAGTCCCTGTCAGACAGCGACGAGGGGAAGCTGCACGTTCTCCGCGTCGTGTATGAAGTGTGGAGGAACCACCCCCAGGTCAGATGCTGCTTTGGTGTGGGATCTCAGCCAAACTCGAGATTATGGGGTGTAGTCCAGAGATTATCGCTGTGTGTCGGCAGTATGTCATGTTACTAGGCAGAAATCGACGACTCCTTTATCCTTATCAAATTTTCCTTTGTCCTCAACAAAATTCTAAACCTATTTTTATTTGCTTGTTTATTTTTTGATAGCCGCATAACATTTTTCAGTTGAGTTGCTGTACTGAGTTGTCTCAAATTTGCGGATGTAACACACAGTCTTATTAAACAGATGATTTCCGTGCTGGTGGACAAGATGATCCGCACCCAGATCGTGGACTGTGCAGCTGTTGCCAACTGGATCTTCTCTCAAGATATGACCCACGACTTTACCAGGTGAGCCTGGGCTCTGACCCCCCCTGCCTGCGCAGTGATGCATTATCAGTGGCTGGAGGCTGCCTTGTCTTCACCGTGACAGGTTCTACGTGTGGGAGATTCTTCATTCCACCATCCGTAAGATGAACAAGCATGTTCAGAAGATCCAGAGGGAGTTGGAGGAAGCCAAGGAGAAGCTGGAGAAGCAGCAGCACAGGAAGGTAAAGAGGGTCGGCGTTTACTGGAGAGACTATGACAATGTCACCCGCAGCTTCCAGCAAAGCAAACATCTATCAGATACTTCACCTTAATCTAAGTGCACATCATCCAGAGCTTTGGAAGTACAATGCCCAAACGGGTGATTGATCCAGGCAGAGCAGGGCCATTGCTGGGGGGTGGGGGTATATTTTCTCAGGCCAAGCAGCCCTCCCTCGGTTGGCAAGGAGGCCAAAGGTATCATTTAGTCAGGGGCACTCAAATTATTTGCTACACCCCTGCAAGGGGGGGGCAGGAGCCTGTCCCAGCGAAGGGCAAAAATGTAAGGGTAGACCTTGGATGGATTGCCGGTCTGTCTCAGAGCACAAACTGTTTAGAGATGCCCGTTTACCCAGAGCAACCATTCCCCAACCATTACCCCCCCCCCCCCCCCTTACCACAAACACGGGGTCCTCAAAGTGTGGGGTGGTGGTGCTATTCGGTCATTTAGATCTGCATTAACTCAGGTAATTTTTTCTTTTTGTAACAGGGGGGGCTGAAATAATATAATCAGCTTGTTTGCCCCTGTTCTCCCCTAGGACAAGCATAGCTGTAGCCCCTGCTGCAGGTATTAACCACCAGGGTCATGTTATAAAGGTGTGTGTGTGTGTGCGCTCGCTCCTGCTCACTGCCTTACAGAAGGACAGCGGGGATGAGGAGGACATGGAGAAGAACAGCGACGAGGAGGACGGGCAGCTGGAGGAGCAGATAGACCGGCTGCAGGAGAAGGTGGAGTCGGCCCAGAGCGAACAGAAGAACCTCTTCCTGGTAGTTTTCCAGGTCAGTGGAGCTTCACCTCCAGTCGACTACGCGGGTCTGAGGTCAGGTTCTTCCAAACGACAGTGAAACGGGTTGGAGGGGAAACTGCAAAACCTCCTGTGCAAACACGATTTAGATGGACTGGTGATTAGATGGACTAGCGAAGTCATCCTCCCCCGTCTGTCTGCAGCGATTCATCATGATGCTGACCGAGCACCTGGCTCACTGTGAGACGGCCGGCACGGACTTCAACACGTCCTGGTACAAGAACTGCATTGAGAGGCTTCAGCAGATCTTCCTCATGGTACTGACACTCCTCCTCCTCCTCCGCTGTGCCGCTACAAGCTGGCAAAGAGCCGAGCCGGGTCGGCTGGATACCCCAGGGATATACGGGAAATAAAAATAGCCTCCCCCATTTGTGGGTGGGATGGCTGTGTGTGGCTCGGCTTCGACTCCCTTGGATGTCGGAGTGCTGCTGCTCTGGGTGTGAAGGTTACTGTGTTTCTTATGGAGGTTCAGCCTGTCAGAATTTTTACATTGTCGGTGGTTCTTCAGCATAAAGTCTTGGCTGAAACTAAATGTTCTTTCACTCATGCCGTTACCTAGCATTAGAAGTGTGGTGTTTTTGTATTCGTAGGCCTAGTCTCCACATTAGCCTGTTGTGGGGGCGGCCAATTGTATTCACAAAGGGTGTGTGTGTGTGTGTGCAGGTTTTCAGGATAACCTTTAGGTCAGCTGTTCAAAACCAGGCGTGAGAACGGGCGTCTTTCCTCTAATTAGTGATCTAATTAGGGAATTGCAGCAAAAACACAGACGACGACCCTTTCTGGACAAGACTGGCCATGCCTGCCGTATTGCATGCGTTTAGTGCAGGGGTGGGCAGTCTTATCCGCAGAGGGCTGGTGCCTGTGCGGGTTTTCGCTGTAACTCCTTAATTAGATCACTAATTAGTGGACTGATTGGCTGAAGAGTCCTCAGGACATGGGTTTGAGCAGCTGACCTACAGGTTATCTGAAAAACCTGCATACACACCGACCCTTTGCGGATAAGACTGCCCTCCCCTGGTTTAGTGTTGCATGAGAATTCTGTGCCTCATTCTCCCCTCCAGGGGGCACTTGTGAGCATGTTCTCTAAACATTGAGACGGGATGTGCTTGATTGGTGTGTTGTCCCACTACGCAGCACCATGGGACCATCCAGCAGTACATGGGCACCCTGGAGGACCTGCTCTTCACGGCTGAGCTGGACCACCACATCTTGGCCGTGTACCGTCAGTTTTGCGGCTTGCAGGCGTGATGGACCGTGGGTGAGCAGGGCAGCCCAGCCGACTCTCCGCCGGGTGGGAGACCGGTGACATCGAGGCCCACACCACAACAATAATGGAGCTTCTTGCATCAAGATGGCTGCTCTGGACATTTACGATTAGTTTTAATTTTTATGTGCCATGCATCTTAATTAGAAGTGGTTAAATTGGCATATTTTGATGCAGAATCTTTTCCAGTAACTGTATTCCATGTCTTTTGTCTCTTTCCCCACATCCCCAATTTGAACCAGATCCAAGCATCTCCATCATTTTATAAAACATTGAACTTTTCTATGTGGGGTGTGTTTAATTTAAAGAAGGCGGAAGCGAAAGCTGTGCGTAGGGATGCAGACAATGTTGATTTTTTTCTAGAATTCCAGGTTCTCCTTTTTTTATTTTGATCTGAAGCATTTCTGTCTGCATTGGTTGGCGCACGTTCTCTCGCAAAGCCCTTAAAACATGGATCCCGTTTATGACTCTGGGGAAATAACACTGGAGGCTCTTTCTGTTATTTTTAATAATTCTTCTGCGCCTCGTCCTTTGTTTTTGGAGCCCAACTTGAAGCCGATGCTGTCGCACAGCTCCACTCCTCGTCATGTAGAAACGGTGTCTTTTAACTGCATAAGCACATTTGTTTTATCACCTAAGTAGCAGAACTGTCCGAGCACCAGGATTGGCTGAATAAAACCCCAGGTACTGATATGGTGAATGTGCTGGCCTCGTGCAGTTGTCTTTCATGCCCGGTGTGTGGTCATGCCGTCCTGCCCCGCATTTCAACACTTTTCTCTTGCAGTACCTGTGAACCGGGAACCTAAATTGTACTCTGTTTTTGTATGCTAGAATGCCGCTGACCGTCACAGTGTGACATCTTGAACACAGCTTTATGGACTTTTGAAGGCCCTAGGTAACTAAATTGAATAAGTGGTTTAATCTTAAAATGACTTGGTTTTTGTTGCTATGGATACTTTTTGTTGCTATGGATATTTATTTATATTAGGCAGGGGTGGGTTTCAGGGTAGAAAGCATTCTGGGCCTTCGTTGGGAAGGCTGGGTTTCATTTTAATTTTTTTATTTTTAAATAGCCTGACGATAGCGTGACATTGTCTGTCAATCTAGGCATTGAGTATTCATACATTTTCATTGCCATACCATATTCCCATGTTAAGGCATTGCATAGTGAAATTTTAAGCTTAAACACTTTGGTGTTTTTCTTGTATTTTAATAAATCACAGCCATTTAAAAATAAAATGTAACATAGAGTGGGGTTTCAATGCCAGGGGAAACTATGAAGATGTTTCCACATTTGTGTACAGTTTAGCTACAGCATGTTTCCCCAATTTGTATATTAGAAATCCCTAAAAGGAGTTTTTCTTTTAAGAGCCTTTGGTTTCCAAAGCTGAATGACAGCATAGATGTACTGTCAAGCTTTTACTTGTGCAATGTGTACTCCGGTATGTGCAATGCAGATATTTAGGGTACGAGCAAACTCTTTTGGAACAGAAATTTTTTCATCTAGAGGTAATGAGAGCTCTAGGTAAAATGTCTAACATTCAGAAAGCTGCACTTTTTCCATGCTTTAAGAAGTGTTTTTGAGACATACTCAGTGCGGGTTTTATGTCCTGCAGTGCAGAGAAGCTTAGTGTTTTAGACTATGCATGCCAGACTAAATACTGTAACAAACGTGTCATTATGAAGATTATTTAGTGTTGTGGGTTCTAATCCAGCCGCAGTTTGACATTAAGGTAGAACATAGAAATAAACGCTTTACCCCGATCACACTCCCCAATGCGTACACATAAGCCGGGTGATGTTCTCTGGTATCAATTGCATCTCTGTACTCCTATCCTCCACTATGCATCGCGTTTAGACTATACGTTGATGACCGCAGTTACCATCACGGAGTTGTCGCATGGCTGCCCAAGCTCACGCCAGCTGTCAATGTCAACCTTTGTGCGACATTGACACCAACCTTCTTCCTGCTGGTCCTACAGTACCCTAAGATACACACTCTCCATCTTCGTGTGATGGTCATTCTTGATGGCTCAAGTCTATTTCCCGAACCCCAATTACTGCTTTCCTACGAGACACTATTGCCGGCCAATCAGAATTTGTTCTGTACCTTATTTGTTGCCAGGGTTACACAGCAAGTAGATGTATGTGTATACTAATGAGGAATTGGGCAACCCGATAACTAGGGTTGACCTTTGTACCTTTCGCAAATTAGTAGCGATAAATTAGGGGCACCATGAAATTAATCTGACGCTTCCAAATCAACCGCTGTAAATCTGGCACAGCTAACTGGTTCAGTATACAGCTGAAGCGCCCCCCCGCCCCCAACTGACTATGAGCAGATTACGCTTGACTAGAGCTTGATGTCTGTAGCATAGCAGTTTCAGCTTGGGGTGCCGGGTGTGTTGCTGGTTTGCTGCTCTTTGGCCAATCAGTGGCCTCAATTTGTTAGTGCCTGCTGATTGGATAATGTACTGCTTCCTTCCGTCATCACTGCTATTCTCCACAAGTAATTTCCCATTTTGCTGTTCGGAGCAATTATGTGGCTCTGCCCACACGGTGTCCGCGTGCCAGCTAGCAGCTTGGCGGAAATCTCTCTAAAGGCAGCTAGGAAAGCCGCTCAAATGCTGGACGGCAACTTAAACTGCAAAACTAGACCAGATCTAAGCGGAGTTCTCGGTGTGCTCATGCTAGGCTAATGTGTATTGTTTCTATATTTTGTGTGATTTAATACAAGGCCCAATGCCATTTGCCTGACAGCAGTATTACAACAAACATTTTTTTCCTATGGACCATAAGGCCTAAGTGGTACAACGAAGAAGACCAATCACTCGCATTTCTGTGGATTTGCATACTTCTGCTTGGCCTGTTTTGCCCTATTTAGGGACCAGTGACCTCATCAACATAATGGTCTTCTTTAGCTGGTCATGTTCCTCAACATTCCAGCTGTCAGTCCACCTATGCGACCACTGGAGAAGTTGTAGAGGGGGTAAGAACCAGACAGGCTCTAGGTTTTCAGTGTATAGGTGGAAATGGGAATTGACTGACCGAAGTCCTGGTGGTGAATCGGGCCTGTTCTGAGAGGTCAAACTTAACTCGAAGCATCAGGTGACAGTAGAAGTGTGACCTCTGAGAAGTATTTCATGCAGAAAACCCCTCAAGGCTCAGATCTGGGAACATCAAATATCGCAGGTCTATTTGACGTATTCTCTCACTCTATATGATTGACTCAGTTAAAGCAGCTAATAGTTTTCGGATTTCTCAGGCCCTACACTTTAGTAGGTGATGTTAAGTTTTCAGTTGAACTGCTTTTGTGTGAATTCAGGAAGAGTCACTCACACAGCGCACACCTGGGTACAAAGATGAGGTCATTGTTGCTTTTTAGGTGGGATCGGAACTCTACTGCTAGTGTTGTGACAATTGGCGATACACGGAATACACAAAAGGCAGATAAAGAGCAGGCAGATCGTCCAGATAGCAACACCACCAGTCCTGTATCATGGATGCTTTGAGAGTAAGGTAAAAAATAATGATATGGCAGCGGTACCCACACGGTCACTGCCCCACTGTGAACTCCTTAAAGTTCTCCCCTTAAACACGCACTGGCCGGCGGCCTCGAAGAACCTCTTTGTTTGGCCATCGCGTGACCCAGGACAGCACACTGAGGGCTCCATGACAGAAACAATGGAGAGAAACTTACTTTTGCTGAGAATGGGCAAAATACTTATATTGGCCCTTTTGATAATGTTTTATTGACGTCTCTTCATTGTGGAGCTGACGGTCCCATGGGAGGAAGCAATCGACGAGGCATTTGAAAGGAAAAAGATGCGATTTGCAAACCTGGCAGCTGAAGCAGAGGACCGGGAATGGAAAGTATTTGTGGGGCCAGTGGAGGTGGGTTGCAGAGGCTTTGTAACTAGTTCCACCACAAGGCTAATGAAGGACGTTGGAGTTGAAGGGCAGGCTCAGCAGAAGACCATCAAGGAGCTTGCAGATACTGCCATAAGAAGCAGCCATTGGCTGTGGCTGAAGCGGAAGGAGACGGGCTGATCTACTCGTGCACACCCCCAGTGCGGCACACACCCAGGTCTGATCAGCGGGTGGTGGGCCGGTCTCCAGCGAGGGTGAATTGTGATAAAAGGCCAAAACACCCAATGACCCCGGGGTACACAACTGACGTGTCGTACTGGAGGTAGATGATAACCCATGAGGTCACCTGCCTAAGAGGAAGTCGCCATACAGTACTGATCAAGGGGTGTTAACACCTAGTCCTAGTAGACATATATATAATATTTAGGATTTTTTGATCTAGGGTAGGTTGACACCTAGTCCTAGGTTATTCTCTGCCTTGCGCCCGTAGCCTCTGAGATGGGCTCCAGACCCCCCACAGCCCTAAGTAGGAAAAGTGGTTATGGAAAACAGGTGGATGTATGGATGATCCCGGATCTACCCCCAGCCATTACCTGCCCACACTGAGTTTGTGCCTGTGATCGATAGGTCACTGCTTCGAGCCTGGCTTCGGGAGAGTAGTCACATGTTTGTAGGTCCTTGAGCAAGTAGGTCCCTTCCGCTGCCAAGCTTGCTCTCACCTATGTGTGTGCTATGCAGAGCAAGAGGGGGTAGGCAAAATGAGAATTTCCCCACAGGGATCAATGAAGTGTCATTAAAAAACACCTACATTCCGCATTTCCATTTTCAGTCTGCAACCCAATGCCACCTCATGCTCGCTTTGCCGAGTGGTTCCTCAATGGAAGGGCCAGGCACCCATCCATATCCAATCAGCAGAGTCCCACTCAGCCTTGCAGAACTGCCCCAAGACCCATCTTTTTTGGAAACACCTTAACTTTCTCACTCATCCGCTGACCTGCTTGGCCTTCATTGCTTCTGCTCTCTTGGCAAACGCACATATTGTATTTGTATTTTGTGCCCGTCTAGTACAAACCTATTCCTCATGGTATCTTTGATTTTAAGTGCACTTCTGTTAGGTCGTTACAATCCCCTGTGATGTATTGTACTGCTCCTTTTCTAAAGCCAACTTTTAATTCTTACTGGTGGTTCTTTAGAAGCTCAGCCTAATAACACGTCCACCTAAGTTAAATCCTGGACAACTGTATGCTTGTGATGTTTTATCTGCCTCACTGGTATGTTTCTTTGGGGGGAAAAACATCTTCTAAATAGCTCAAAATAATGCTAAAATCATTGTGGGTCTGTAGGAAAGCAGTGGGTCTGTAGGAAAGCAGAGCACGTGTGAATTGTTAGACGATGGCTGCACCCGTGGCCTTGCAGAAAAGGATGATGTCACAGTGCTGCAAAGAACTGTTTTCATGTTTGTTAGCACAGCTGCATCTGAGAATCCTGGCCAGTCGCTTCAGAAATTACACAGAGCTTTTGTACTGAAACACGAGAAACACCTCAACTGGTACAACGGTGCCATAAGTCCAATAGTTGACCAGTTAGAGGCCCTGCAAGAAAGGGTCTGAATTGGAAATCTCTGCACTGGCTGACGGAGGTGATGGGGGTTTGTACACCACCCACAATGCTAAGGGACCCATGACAGATCCTGGTAGAGCATAAATTCCCAACTGTGGGGAAACATCCTCTCATTCTCTTCATTTTTTTATTTATTTAACATTACTTCCATGTCCTGAGGATAAAAGAGGTTCTAAGGCAACTGACAATCCAAAGCAATGACGTCGTCCTGCCCTCCCAAAACCATTTTATGCATAACTCATGCTTCAGGGCACAGCAGCAGCGGCGCTCCGGAGCGCAGGGTCAGGCTGTCTGCCAGCAGGGGGAGCCACACTCACTTGACTCAGCACAGTGTACACACAGTGCAATTAGAGCGCCTGAATCAGTCCCAGTAATAAATTAGTCGAGTTGAACAGCACCTTTTTCCACTAGTCCCTGATGGTTTTAATGAGAAGATAAGGAAACATACAAAAAATAATTTTTCAAAGAATCATTTTACTAATATTGTGATTAATACTATTCATTATTATTGACTAATGATTAATAGTAATTCTAATAATTTCATGGGATAATGAAATGATATAGGGCCCTATACGCCCTTACTCTTTACCCTTTGTGGACAAGCTCCTCTACAAAGAGCAAGTTGAGGAAGGCATTAAAGACAATTTCCGCATGGGGATCAACAAAGTGATGATTATTATTATTAAATACAGTTCTCCCACAAGAACATGGCTCAGTGAAGGGGGAAGAGTCGCGTTAGCAGAGACGTGCCGTCCCCTTCCCTCATGTCGACTGTCGGATGCTGTCCCACCACAGCATTTCTGCTGCATTTAAAAGACGGCGAATCAGCCTTTTTCCAGCGCCACCCCCCGAAGGTATCTATGGCACTTTACAGCTGACATAGCGTCAAATCTCGTGACCAAAACGATTAACCTTATATAAAAAGATCTCAGACTAACACCGGACTTAAACTTCATGCAATTAGTTACTCATCATACAAAATATTGCAACAATTTTCATAACAAAAGGAGCAAACAAAAAATTTGGGAGCTACTGATGGCACAAACCAATGGATTTAGTTTTGTTAATATAACGGCATTCCTAACGCGAAAGCCGGCAGTTTTAAATTAGCGCTGACGTCGTCTCTGTGAAGCAAATATTCAATATATTATGTAGCGGATGTGCGGACTCCCTGCAGTTCAGTAGCGCTCAGTGTTGTTTGTCGTTTCCATTTATATATGTCATTTGTGGAGCTCGAAGCTCGAAGGTCTGTGATATATTAAAAAAAGTTCATGCTGCTGATGACATTGGAAGCGCTTTTTCTGAAAATGAATTCAGAGCACTTTGAAAGAGTGACTGCAGGATGTTCAGGGGGGGGAAGAAAGAGTCGCCCACTGACCGTATGAGCTAAAGGATAAAAGGACCCTTAAGCAATCACATTCTTTTGTTAGCACTGGCGGTTAAATTTTGACATGAAGAAATGGAGCACAGTGAGTAGATAACACTCTGCAGGGAGGCTGTTCCTTACCGCAACACTTTTCCTTTAGCATCGTTAGTTAAATTGAGTTGTTTATGCCAAGACAGTATTACCCGTTTGTTGACAAAATGATTATATACCTGGCCCGCTGGGGATTTGAGACATACATTAAGCAATTAAATAAGTAATGAAGTTGTTTCCGGAATATGTGGCTTTACAACCATGTGATACTTGAGAACATGTGTGTGTGTGTGGGGGGGTGTATATCCATATCAATGAAGTCACCCGTTGGCCCCTCAACAGCTCTCTACTTGCCGAGGAGCATCTAGATGATTCTCCTGCTGAGGCTGGGATCAGCACCTTCACCAGCTCCATCCTAAAGAACAGTTTTTGTGTTTGAGAAGATACATTAATTTCAGTAGGTACTCTTGCGTTACACGTTAAGAGCAGACAGCTGCAATTCGCTACTCTCATATATATGGATACTATTAGTGGCATTTAAACATGCCCTCACCATCTATAAGAATTCCAGGAAGAGTTGGGGTTTCAGCTCCACATCCGCTGCACATCTCCCTTTCCTGTTATCACGAAGAGCCCGGCTTTAACTCCACATCCCCCGCACATATCTCCCCGCACAACCATTATTGTGAAGAGACTGGCTTTAACTCCACATCCCCCGCACATATCTCTTAACCATTATTGTGAAGAGACTGGCTTTAACTCCACATCCGCTGCACATCGCTTTTTACTGTCATCTAGAAACCTGTTTCTGGCTATGCAATGACAGCATATGTCAGTTTCACTTCTGCTCAGCTCAAACAACAACAAACACAATTGGTAAAGAAAACAGCTTCTTACCCTAAATAAAATAAATGAACATGCTCTATGACGGTTGCTCCATTCGTTAGTGAGTTCAAAATGTACAGGATTGTTTACAACATTCCCTGTGAACAGGTGTCATTTTTATCTGGGAATCATATATATATATATATATATATATATATATATATATAACTGACGTCATGGTAAAAGACTAAAGATATCAACATCTGCTGCAACAAGCAAACATGCCACTGCATTAAAAGCGTAGCAGCGGCGGCACAAACAAGATTAACCAACCGAACCGCACGAGGTGAATTCCTATTGCTGCATCAGGTGTGTCCCCAGCAAGGACCCCATAAGGAGCCTGGTAAACCTATATGGCATTATTCGCAATTATGGTTCGCAATTATGGACAGATCAAAGATTGATTATAAATTAAAACATCACAGTTCATTTCGCTGTTAATAACATTTACTTATATAAAGTTTATTTTTTAAAAATAAGTAAGGTCGTTCTTACATGGTTATCATGGTAAAAAAAAATACTTCAGTTTTCCAACAGGCTACTACAGATTTGAAAGCATTATATGTCACATCAAAGTCAAATGAATGATGTGGAAAAGAAAAGAAATTTCGCACAGCTTCGAAATTAGTTGTTTCCTGCTTGCTTAAGAGCCAACAGCTGTTTCAGAGCAACTGCAGATTGCTGAAAGTGTCATTTTAAGCATACAGTTTTAATACAGTGAATGTAAAAACTATTTTGTAAATCGGAGCGCCATTCATCTCTGCTACCCATTTGAAAAACGTCATTTTGGTTAAACAGTCATTAGCGGTAATAACAAACTCCTTGTTACATTGAAAAGTCCACTTGTTTCTTTAAAAACCAGCAAGGCTTTATTTTATTACCTACAGTGACCGGCACCAAGGCTGCATTAGTACAGGTGCTGCAGCTGCGTGCTATGAAATCAAACGCATGGGTTTGTCTATAATTGCTCCAACTGTACCTTAAGATACCCGCTTCAAACCAGCATAGACTCCATATATTCATATGGAAGACCTGAGCATTCCAGTATAAAACCAAACTTTCTTTATGCCAAGTACCTAATGCTTTTCAGTTTGTCACATAATTTTATAAAGTTAAAAACTGACACAAATGTCCCAGTAACACAATTTTGCGTAAAGTGCATCAATCCCAGGCAAAATACCAGATCACCGCGACCCTACGCGTGCATCAATGAATGCTGATCGGCAAACATTCTGGAAACTCACTGCACACTTTCTCTTTTAATGCATAATCTGGGGTTCGGTGAGAATTCAAAGGAAAACTCAAAGCTCCATCATTGTTTCCAATTACAAACTTCTTCCTCTCTGGAAGACTTTGGCATAGCTTGTTTGCTTCAAGCATGAGAAGACTGGCTGTACTCATAGTTTAACAGGTAGCAAAAATCTCTCTCCGCTTTTGAAATGCACATCAGTCATTCAGAACATTCTCAACAGCTTCTTTTTCTATTTGAACCCATCCATTGATCTGTCCGTCCATCCATCCATCCATCTTAGAATCTTAACACGAGAGTACGATAGCCCAGGAACTCTGAGGTCAGCAATAAATGTTAGTATAAACTGTAAACGTTTCACCCAATGTTCCTGAAGTGTATCAGTATGCTAGGCATCCAGATTAAACCAAGCTGCGTTATTGCAGTCTGATGGCACCACAGACTTTCATTGACATTAAAGCTCTTTTTTGTGGGGGGGGGTTTCCCCCTCCATCAGTCCTCATTTTCCACCATGGCACCTTGTACGTTCCCCGGACTGTCCTCCTCTCCCGCTTTCTGGGCGGCCTCCTCCTCGGCCCGGAGCCTCCTGTAGTCTGTGTGGAATATGGCGACGAAGAGGCAGGTGGACAGGCAGCACAAACCAGCCATCAGCAGCACGGGCACTGAGAAAAGGGCAAAACACACAACAATTGGAAGATGGAGGCCGAGATAAGGCGGGGAGAAGAGTGAGATGGCTCAATATCAGCCCATTACGCATTAAAACTTGTTTCACACCATTCCAGAGGATCCTATTCCCAATCGAACGCGCCTGGTATTCATTCACTGGTGATACTATAAGCACGTGCCTGAAAGCATTTCTCAGAAAGGGGCTGGAGAAGTGAAAACACTGATTAAACAGCTTGGCGTGTGATGCCGCTGTTCTTGCTGTGAGAAACTGCTGATTGTAAGAAGCGACATCTTCCTGGCAGATGTGCAGAGGTATTTTTAGCGACTATCGAGCTGGTCTGGTTCTTGGACATAGGAAGCGGGAGTGTACTCTGGTGATTTGGGAACACGCACCGAAAACAAATCACTGCGGGCAGCCGCGCAACAAATATCTGTACACAATTTACCACATGACCCAAATATAAAAATTACAGGCATGCGGCATCTCTTCAGAATTTAGCATTTTTGCCATGTCATGATTCTTGGTTATGCCATTTTCTAATGGGAATATTACTTTTAGGCAGAGGTGGAAAGATTAGGTCCAGTGAGGACAAGCCCGGACCAAGAGGAGACTCTGTCACTGAGACTCTTTATACTCAACCAGTTGGTTGAAACAAAACCTTGTCCTGGGTTTGTACTCTCTGGACCTAATTCTTCCACTTCTTCTTATAAGTATCTTTGGTAGAGAGTCTAAGCAAGAAGTGTTATAAAAGTAAAAGGGAAAATACAGTCTGGTTTATTTCCCCTCTGGTTTATTTCTCCTCACCTCTCCAACTCAACGCAGCGTCTTCCCCCAAAGCACACACAGAAAATGGAGAATCGGCCAACTTCTGGGTCAACGCTTGAAGCACCACGATGTATAAAATCGACTGGACCTGTCTGATAGTGTACAAGGAATAGAAGGGATAGCAAAACAAAATAATGCTGTCGTGGACCAGACCTGCTTCAATACCATAAAAAAATGATGCATTAAATAGCATTACCCTACCCAACGTACACGCTTCAGTCAACTGTAATAACCCTGTAAGAAGTTAGACAAGCTATCGTGCTTGTTAGGTGGAACACGTCCTCACCACCTCCAAAGCTCATTCTGCCGTGATCAGTTGTTATGTTCTTTTGGAGAAATATTTCGCTTGTTTAACTTCTAGGACTATTCAAGCACTACTTACCCAGAAATGAAGATCAGGCCAGCGGAGGACGCCTCTCCAACAGGATAGGAACACTCCACCGACAGCTCCATCACCACCGGGAACACGGAGAATCCAAAAAAGCCGAAGAGCGAGCAGATGGTGGCCACCATGGCTCTCTGCTCCCGCACCTGAGACACCTAGCAGGGCGTCCAAAGAGAGGCATATGAAGGAGGTGAAAATTTGGTGCCAGTGTCACCCTCCCTCATCCCGAGCGTCCGGAGCCCCAGCTCACCACAGCCAAGGCAGAGCCGGCCAGCGCCGACAGGCTCATGTTGATCTTGGCGGCTTCCATGAACCTCTTGGTCCGATCGACGTAAAGCCCGAGAAAGGCTGCCCCCACGATGCCGAAGACGATGAAGAGAGCCCCACAGAGCCCAGAAAAATCCTGCCCCGGGAGACAGAGAGGCCACCATGCAGCTCAGTGACCTTCCCAGCATCTCAGCACTAAGAACGTGGCCGGCAAACATAAGCGTCTTACCGGCGATAAGCAAGTTGTACGTTTCCGTTTCATTTAGCTAATGCTCATTTTGCTCTTCTTATGCTACTTCTCTAATGGGTTTTATAGGTAATATACTTATTGGTTAATATATATGTTGATGCTAAAAGATAAATTCTGTAAATCTTTTTTTTTTTTTTGCATGTGTGCTTTTCTCTACAGGTATCAAAAATTACAAGCTGGAACCGGATACTTCTACAGAAGTACGGTTCGTGGCTTACATCTGTGTATCCTCTGACGCAGAGGATCTGCTCCAACAGGGATGTGAAGCAGGTGAAGACGCCGATCCCAGTCCCAAAAAACAGCAGAAGAATCATGTACTGCTTGTTCCTAAGCAGCTAGGGAGAAAAGCCAGCGGTGACGCGGGAGATCTGTGCGTGCGAATCGTCAGACAGATGGGCGTGTTCCCGGGCCGGTGGCCTTGCTTAAAAAGATGATGTCATAGTGCTTCAAAGGACTGTTTTCATATTTGGTAACGCAGCTGAGCGTGAGAATACTGGGCAGTCGCTTCACAAATTAGACGGAGCTATAGCCTTTGTGCTGAAACACGAGAAAAACATCTATTGGTACAACGGTGCCTCAAGTCCACTAGACATGAAGGTATGGGGTAGTGAAGGTGCTGCAGACTCCTCACCAGTTTAATTCCCTGCAAGAAAGGCTCTGAATTTGAAGTCTCTGCACTGGCTGATGGAGGCGATGGGGGCACACTCCCGCGGATACCCAGCGTTGCTAGGAGACAGACGACAGACGCTGGTATAACATAAATTCCCAGCTGTAGGGGAAAGCAGATGCAGAAACTTAGCACAAATGGTTTCTTTTCATTTCACTGTAGATTAAGATAGATTCTGCTAAGCGTTTAAAAACATCTGAGAACGTCGAGTCTGCCATGTAGAGTACAAAGCCATCAAGAACCCAACGTGAAATGTCTTTCTCGAAGGCTTACCAGTAAGGGAAGGTTGCCAGCACTCCCAGTAATCATGGGGGAGAATATATTGGCAAACAGAAGACCCAGGGGGTTTGCTGAAAGTCGAAAAGGGTATGTAAGCACTATCGGGGGTCTGTCAGCCGGTAACCTTCATATAAATTTCAGATTATCTTTATATAGGAAAAAGGGGGTATTGGATTAGAGATCAGACAATTAGTATAAAACCACTCAAATCAGACGATCTCTTAAAAAAACGAATCCCACCTCATTTAAACGTATTGTTCTTTTTAGCTGAATTATTCAAACGTCTTCAAATGGCTCCCGTGAGGGTAAAGTGGAGGAGGTTCATTTACGCACACATGGAGGCTATCATGTTGGCGGTGGCCCTCTGGTGCTGGGGAAACCAGAGCGCAGCCAGCTTGGTGGGGGAGAAGATGACCAGCGGCTGGGCCGCGGCGCACAGAGTCTGGCCACACATCAGCAGGGGGAAGCCCCACAACGCCGGCGGGAGGCACTTCAGGGTAGCGACGTAGCGGAGAAAACTGCCCACCATGTTCAGCCAGGAGCCCAGGATCAGCTGAGTCACAAGACAGAGGGTGGTTTTGGGGGGGAAGGAGATAGGATTAAATTAAGCTGAAGGAGTCACCAGCAAGATTACTAATAATACCACAATTTCCGGTAGTACTTCCAGTACCAACTGGGATGTTTGAGTCAGCACAGAAGGATATTAAAGGCTGCAGTGTGCATAATTTTTAGAACTACCTTTTAACGGGACTCAAACTAAACCAAGGAGCACCGATGAAGGCCGGCCTCTCTTCAGACGACTTTAAGTAGACGATTACAACGTGCGACGGTATGAAACCCGCAAGCCGTAGAGGCCCCCCCGAGCATCTTTCCGGCCTGCCCTCCACGCGGAAAGTCAGAGGCCGAGCATCTTTCCGGCCTGCCCTCCGTGCAGAAAGTCAGAGGCCGAGCATCTTTCCGGCCTGCCCTCCACGCGGAAAGTCAGAGGCTGAGCATGTTTCCGGCCTGCCCTCCACGCGGAAAGTCAGAGGCCGAGCATCTTTCCGGTCTGCCCTCCACGCGGAAAGTCAGAGGCTGAGCATGTTTCCGGCCTGCCCTCCACGCGGAAAGTCAGAGGCCGAGCATCTTTCCGGCCTGTGCGGAAATATTCTCGCTGGATCTCCTTATGTAGATGGGACACGGCTTTGAGAAACACATATTAAATTCATTTACATTTACTGTTTGAAATACACCAAGCTGTGAATGCACTGTTGTTTATTGCCAAGATTCATAAGGTCATAGGATTTTTTCTTCCCCATGCTCTCGTACTGCACTCTCCTTAGCCGTTTAATATGAAAAAAATCCTTTGCTAAAATTAATTCTCCTCAAAGGCTCAAGACCTTTAACCTCAATAGAAAAAATAAAGTGTGGTTCTTATAATCATTGACTGAAAATTGGTATTTGTTTCATGCCTTCCTTTCTATGAATACTGTTATCAGGCTAATATCGTGACTAGCATGAGGCACCGACCCCCCTTGTCTGCACCTTTTACCTAACAAAATCAAGCCTGCACCAGTATGTTTGCGCTTCACACTAAATGCAAAATAATCTATGTGGTGAATCTGAACTATGAACTAAATCTCTATGAGGAATTTTACCACCTTCCCACTTCTACTCGTCGCCATGGCCACCCGGTCTCTGAGCTTTTTGCTGTGTGCCCCCCCCCCACTATCCCTGCTCCCCAAGCGTTGTGTCTTGTTGCCTTTGGCCCCATGATGGGCGCGGTTACCAGGAGTC
>JABFDZ020000016.1:7804918-7821370 GCA_019775955.2 Pollimyrus isidori
TCTCTGTTTTTGTACATCATAAGGGTCTGATGAGCCGCACTTTGTCTGGTTCCTCACCCAGGACCTGTTTGCCTTGGGTGACCCTACCAAGAGCATAAAGCCCTGGCCAACTTAGCTCCTGGGATCATTGAAATACGCAAACCCCTCCACCACGATAAGGTGTCGGCTCCAGGAGGGGTAAAATTTCAACAAGTACATGAAAATAATTGTTTGTGTGAAATTTTCCTTCTGTGACCAGTGAGGTACAGAATAACAGGTAATATACAATCATAGTGGGCATGTTTCTGGGTGGCACGGCTCTACCTGGGCTCCATGTGCAGTTTGCATGTTCTCCCTGTGTTGTTGTGGGGTTTCCTGTGGGTACGCTGGTTTGTTGAGTTCAATTGGAGTCCCCTTGCGACCTTGAATTAGACAAGAGGTTTTGGGAAATGGAGCGATGGCCTTCGTTTATACTAACACGTAGATATAGATACCTGCTGATTTTTTACCAAAATAATTTACTGAGAACTTGCCTCTACTGCATTAAAAAGTGCACTTCATATCATAGATTTTAGGACACCCTAAATCATTCCTATATAATATTATAGTATATCTTACTTTTGTCATATTTCACGTAGTGAAATTGATATGCAAGGTCAATATAAGGATTTTCTCGTTTAACGACTAAAGAAAACAGTACTATAGGTCTATTCGGATTACTCATGAATTTTTATTGTGGTAGCAAATCAGCGTTAAACATTTTTGTGGTGTATCTTACCATGTATATACATAAAGAGTGTAAAAAAAAAGTTCAGCTGTTTATTACTTAGCTGGTGTATTTTGGAAAATGAAAAGCAGTTCTTTCTAGGGGGAGTGGGGGGGTCCCTTCAATAAACCAGTAATAGTTTGATGTATGATGCATCACTCAGTTGTTTCGACGTGATGTCACAGAGGGAGGTGAGCACAATGTGTCTCATCTGAAAGTTTTGGAAGGAAAAGTCAAGACATGAATATATTCAGCAATGGCGCATAAAAAGACAAATTGATTCATTCTGATTCTAGAGCTACAGGTCTGATTGTTAATTTAGGTATAAGTGCAGCTAGAGAACTTAGAGAATTTCCCCACGGGGATCAGTAGAGTTTAATTTCATTTTTTTTTTCTTTTAGGCTGAGCTTTCACCTGAGAGGCCAGTAACAAGTTGGTATTATAGCACTGAGTATAAAGTTATTGTAATTCATTATATATGTCTTAATTACTAGTCGGACTAAGGCACAAAGTTATTTGCCAATATCAAAAAATAATGTTGGTGTAAGAAAACAATTGACATCATATCACAAGAATAAAAAGTGTTTGACTGTTATCATTATGGTTACAGATGCCTCAGAACAAAGTACAGGTACAAGCATCATATCCAAAACACAACGAAGGGGTTACAATTATAATATACCCTTGTGCAAATTAATTGAAACAAATTGTTGCGTCTTTATGCAGAGACTGACTGCAGTTAAGATGAACATCACAGCCACATTATTTCATACTGATCCCCTTTGGTCCGGATTTAGGACTGGGTGGGTTGATAAAAATTGCATGGGAATAACCCAGGATGGGGCACCAATCCATCGCAGGGCACACACACCATTCAGGCCTGTGGGGATCATGGCAACTCCGTTTGTGGACTGTGAGGGGAAACCAGAAAACCCAGAGGAAATCCCAAAATGACCCGGGGGGGGGGGGGGCACCCAAACCACAGAACATTCACCTGAAACATACATGGATGACTGAAGCTCAGTCATACCTCCAGCCTCGAACCCCACCTAAGCAGGCCTGCCAGTCTGTGGGCATAGTGCCTCCAATGTCCAACCACTAAGCTGTAACCCCACCCAAGCAGGCCTGCCAGTCTGTGGGCACAGTGCCTCCTATGTCCATCCACTAAGCTGGAACCCCACCCAAGCAGGCCTGCCAGTCTGTGGGCACAGTGCCTCCAATGTCCATCCACTAAGCTGGAACCCCACCCAAGCAGGCCTGCCAGTCTGTGGGCACAGTGCCTCCTATGTCCATCCACTAAGATGGAACCCCACCCAAGCAGGCCTGCCAGTCTGTGGGCACAGTGCCTCCTATGTCCTCGCACTCAGCATACTTTTCCACCAGCAGATCCCAGGCCACCACATGCATGTCAGTGTTATACGTGCCCCCACACTTGTCCTGTCAATCCATGCACATTATATACACATGTAGAGCTGCAGTGCTGGGGAAGGTTATTTCACGTCACTGTATTCAGTGTGCTGGATATGGCTGGTGTGACAATAAAGCCCCAACTCAACACAAAACGTTAATCATCGCTTGTTTTCTTTATACCGCATGTTTCTTAGAGCTCTCTGCGCCGTGTTCAGCCTGCACTTACGGAGCTGCGGAGTCCCCACGTGTCCAGCATCCACGTGGTGACGAAGCCGAGGGGAACGGCCACCACCATGTAGATCAGCGACAGCCAGTTGACTTGGTCCAGGGAGACCCCCAGGTACCGGGCTGTCTGATCTGCCACTGGGGCAAAGGTCAGCCACAGCTGTGGGAGCAGACAGAGACAACTGAGGAAGACTTTACATCTTATTTGTGTAGCAGACACTTCTATCCAAAGTAACGTACCTGGTCAGACAGGCCCTGGGGCGACTGAGGTAAAGGGATTTGAACCAGCAACCATCAGATTACAGGCATGGGGGTCCTAACCCACTGAGCCATAGAGCCCCCCCCCCCCCCAAAACGACATGTTAAAGTAGTTCACCGCACTGCCAAGTCATTGAAAAATAATTCACGCGGATTCTAAGAAGATTGGTTTTACTAACTGTCCCACTGCTCCACCATGCAAATGAAGCCCACATCTGGGGTGAGGGAGCAATTCTCCAAATGAGTTCAGTTTTTGAGCCATGATTCCATCAATGGCATCATCCTGGCATGAAAAAATAATAAAGTCAGAAAAAAAAATCCCTGCCTTTTTTTTTATCCCCCCCTCCCCCCCCCCCCTCCAAATTTTTTTTTTTTTGCATTTTTTTCTGATTTTATTCAAATCTCACGCTCTGCTGAAATCGACGCCAGGGTGATGTCTTCTGAAGCGCACTTACACATTTGAAGGGTCGCCTGCCCACTTACTTAGTTTTGTGAAATTCTAACAAACTGTATGTGGTTTGTCTGTGACACGGATGCGACTCCTGTACTGCATTCGATAACCAAAATGTTCCCACACCTCGAACCTGAATGACCCTGGGTGCTCTGCAATCTCAGTTTTACTATTCATCTTCAGCTAATGAAACTGGCCTATCATTTACCGCAGGCATGATCACTCGATCCTGATTTGGCCAAAATGCCATGTGACACACGCGGTTGGAAAGCAATAAAACAGACACAATGTATAATACTTACAAAATATACAGCTTGCGCTAACTTTCAACAGGATAATTTTTTCATGATTTACGTGTGCTGCAGTGTTAATTGCGACGTGAAAAATGAGTTTTGTAACATTAGTAATGAGCGGTGGCAGGCTGAGGTCTTCCGGAACTCTGACACGAGCTCGTAAATATTTGTGTCACGGTTTCAGTGAACACCAATAGTCCACATATGTTTGTGAACAAAATGCAGACAGGTGATAGAATTAACATAAACACAAATCAATTAGTCTACCAACCATCTGACTAATGACTCATACCATCAGTTACCATATTACTGCATAATACAACTCATATTGAAGAATATGTTGAAATATATCAGTCAAGGAGCAGTGAAACTATATACACAAAACGCCGCAACATAGAGGTATCCATGGTAGCTAGAAATTGATTTCAAAATCCAAATGAACCTGAAAAGTTACCCCTCAGCTCCTTGCTATCCAGTAGCATGTGACAGAGCCACAGTAAAGGAAATGGAAAACTTTGCTTCATGTGATCAAACCTGACTTGATCAGATGACTGACAGACGCTTCCTGTATCACCCCCAGAGTCAGCTGTCAGACTCCTACAGAACCTCACCCCAGCGGACCAAGGTTGCGCGTTTAATCAGTCTATCAGTCACCACCGCGGCGGATTTAAAGGGCCGCATATCAGGCTTCTTCCAGCACCGCGATGAGCTAAGAAGCACCACTGGGGATCTTCTCTGCCTGCTGCCAACGGGCACTGCATGGCCTCCTCCCCACGTGGCAGCCAACACTCCTCAGGGCAAGATTTCATCTTTAGCGCAGCAAAAGTGCGGCGCCATCTGCTCTAATTACATATAAGGCAGCCGGCGTTTATATCCCCTTCCTGCTCAGTGTTCTGATGTGCGCTGTCTGTGGCTACGTGCTTGCACCAGTCCACTTTACATTCCTGCTGTACAAGAAAGAATTTCTCCCTGGGATCGATAAAGTTCATCCTCGGCCATGTTGACCCTCCCCCACAAGATAACATCAGCAAGCAGAAGGAATCTGGGGCACTTTACAGCTAACACAGCGCAATAAATCTCTGGACCAAACGTGACTAACCTTATGTAATACAATCACAGTTCATTAACACCTGACTTCAAGCTTCATAATTATTGATTTATAGAAAAACTCGCTAATGACTGCCCAAGTCCTTTTTAATTACTGTCAATTGATTGGCTAAACAGCACACAGCTAATTGTTGGTGTAAGATAAGTACTTAAACACTGTAAATTCTTAGGTTTTGCTTTTTAACAACCATCTACAATATCATTGCCGGTTTTCCTTGTGACTTTCCAATGCGAAATTAATCCCTGGTATGGTGGCCCAGTGGCTAGTAATGTTGCCTCATACCTCTAGGATTTCACATCCTACTTTGTGCACATGAACTCTGCATGTTCCCCATGTGCCAGACAGACTTCTTCCAAATGTGCTGGATTCCTACTGTAGTCCAAAAGCATGCAGCTGGCCAGCTAGCATATCTAAGCTTCTTGCATTGCAGGGTTGCGTACATGTTGTGTGCGTTTAGACTGGCATCCCATACAAGATGTATCCTAGCCTTGTACTGACAGGACGGCATGCAGATCCCCCGACAACCCTAACCACCTTAGTGGGTTAGAAGATGGATTAATTACTTGTCTAGATTTATGACCCTCACAGCATATTAGATTTCTGTGCTGTATAAAAGTGCCCCAGCCAGGATCAGGGAATCTTCTACCAACAAAACCTGAGGTGCTTAAAGGAGTGTGAGTGCAGGACGTTCTGAGGAGTAGGATAAAAATCCATTGGTGACTAAGCATTAGAGATGCACCGATTGTATCAGCCAGCTATCGATATGGGCTAGTACAGCAACAATCGGCCACTGGTCCATGGTTCGAATTGAGCCGATCTTTACCAACGGTAATTCCCTTTAGAAACAGTGCGAAAAATGTATGCGGAATTATTGTAATGAGAAATGTCACACATTGCTCTGATAAAATTTCACGAGTAGGATCTACTAATAGACGTTTCAAAAATACAAATTTGATGGGTCATCTTAAGTTGAAGAGTTTCTGAAAAATAAATCCATTCCAATAAAGAAGACTGCTGTCCTGACGAATAACACTAATCAGTCAGTAAATTATTTGAGCGAAACCTCCCAAACAATCTGTATTGACATTCTGAAAGAGTCGGCTATCGGTATCAGCCAGAAATTTCCTTACTGGTGCATCGCTACTAAGCATGTACTCAAGACAGCAGAAATGTGGTGAAAAGTGTTGTTTTAACGTTTAAGGCAGACAAACGGGTCAAAGTTATCGGTTTGCCTCAAGTAACACGGTACACAATTCTTTCCACCAGGCCGTTGGCAGACATTAATAGGTTTTTATTCACATTGTCAGTAACCTCATTTGAGCTCTGACCAGTCTACATTTTTAATGCTACCCATCACCCAGAATACCCTGGGGCAGCCCTATGACACGTGAGTTATATGTGTCTAGTTGGTACAACTCATGGTGCATATAGTGCTCTATACAAATTTATATATATTTACACATAAACACTGATTTAATCAAGAATTGTGGTAGATTATACAAGTGCTGTGCTGTGGTTTCCTGAATCACGCCACTGTTGACCTTAGTTCCACCTCGCCGCCATCCGTCACACCTTTTTATTCCCTACCCTGTAAAGTATTTATGCATTTTGGGGTTTGTTGCTTTAACGTCATCATCCATTATCAGACGACTGTTCTGTTAGACAAAGGGTCTCATCTAACTAATCAGTGAATTAAAACATTCCGTGCTTAAGTCACTCAATCATATGCAGGAGATTTAAATACATTTCTGCTGGCAGAAATGCACATCTCATCCACGGCCTCCTGCATGAATCCCAAGTCCGACCGGACAGTCCCGCAGAAGTGAAAATGCACGGAAGAGTCACATCCTGAACTCCCGTCTGTTCGATTACTCTTGCTCAGTGATGTTCTTCTGCTAAACTGGGGTGGAGGGGCTGCCATCGGGTGCTTAGGATTGTTTGCTGGAGGCTGACAGACTGAGGAATGGAGTTTGGGTTTTGATAGGGTGGGAAAAACTGGAACTGAAAGTGGGGGGGGGGGGCGTTAACTCCACAACGCGACTGTTTGTAAGTCTGGGGCCTTTCCGGACACTTCGCCACAGGGCCGGTGCCATAAGAAACTGGACAAACTATGACATTCATGCCACAGGGCCTTTATTCAGCTCTGTATTATTCAGAGCGAATCAGGCGGCTTGTCACAAAAGCGGAGCGTCTTATTGGCCGGGATGCGTTGCTTCTCAAATTGCCCACGGTTTCTCGAAATGACAGAGTGTGACCTATAATGTGTAAAGAGGATAATCCACTTAGCAGGGCTGTTGAGGAGGGGGGGGGAAGGGAGGAGGGTGCATGCATGCTGATCCCAAGGCATCCTGGCAGCCACTTGATGGAGTCTGAAGGTAACCAGGGTTATGGTGACATGTTCAAGGAAAGTCCATCTGAATGACTAACATTTCCACTTGTTGCTGCTGCAGTGACTCCGCAAACTAAACAGCCTTCCTGATGCCACCATATCAGATGCAACAAATGGCTGCTGCACCTGCGTGCAGGAATTACACTCCTCTGTACATGAAAAACTTCAGAAATCACTGAATATCACAACTAACTGTTCCAGAAACAGCAACGCACTGTCTTCGAAAACTTGATGTTCAAAGTCCCATATTTCTGGCACAAACAATCCTAATAGCTGTAATGTAGATTATCGTTAGCGTTAGCCGCATCATTGGAATGACGCGCATATGTTACAGAGGAATTTTAATGTGCAAGTGATAGTAATTGCACGCGCGATGCGGACCACCCGCGAGACACCTGTGGCTCGCGCTCTCCCAGTGATTAATGAGCGAAGGGCGCCGCACGCGCTGACACTTATTGTAATGCAGATGAGCTTAACACAGTCCCAGAGGGAAAATACAATGAAATAAATCAATCTCTCCAAATTTGTTTGTATGCACGAAAGTAATCCCGTTGCAATGGCAATATTTAAAGGACGCCACGGTGAGGCGAGGACATTTCATAATATCTGAATTACGTATTTAAATATGCATTATTATTGCATATTATATATTAAGTAATAATTCTCTAATTTTTTCTTAAAACATTAGGAAACACTGGACACGTAATATAACACAACCGCTGTATTAATACCAGTTTGTACTTTCATTAACAAATATTAAACTCTTGGCAAAGTTTGCATAAGAGAATCACGTGATCACCAGCAAAATAACACTTAAAACACCATTTTGGGTTTGGTATACCTAGTACTGGAGTGAACTGGGCTTTCTGAAAAATGCTTACCAACGCATTGGAGCAGTTTAACAGACATAGAACGAACAAGACGAACCATCTTCTCCTGTACACTTTGAATCCCACTCCATTCTGCTGAGCAACTTCATCCAAATCGGGCTCTGCATCGTCTTCCATTCTCAGACACTTCCGTGATTATCTCTGGACGAAAATTATTAAGAAGCCACTTCGAGAAATGGAAAGATAGACTGTTCCCATTCAAACGACGAGCATTTCTTTCTCTACAAGAAATATCTACAGCTTCAATTCATTATATAAAATTGCCCAGGGTTGCGACCACATGCTACTCCATGCCGGCATTTTTAAAAGAATGTATGGAAAAATATGACAGCTACTGGCAGACGCCCCCGGAGCGCCGGGACGTCGCGCCCGTCAGCACAATGCATAAACCCCTCCCTTGTTTAGGCTAACATGGACTTTATTGCGATTGCAGTCATAGAGCCGGTCGTGTTACATGAAGACCGTCTGCACCGCGCTACCACTTAGAGTTTGCTGTTCATTTGAAGTTTAGCTATTCTGCCTTTGTTTAACATATTAGGCCTGTTTTTAGAATGCAAAGCTTTTGAATAATTAAAGGAATAGTTCATAACTGAAGTAATTCGAACCTCGTTATTATTATTCATACATTGTTATTATTATAACTGGTCATATGATTTATTTATTTATTGTGCAAAGAGTGCCATGGTGTTTGTTGTTTTATAGTGGCCAGGGTATACTGAATTATGTTATTAACAGACATCATAAGTGCATGTAATTGGTAGGAGATGCATGTAGGTTTTTCCGTCATTTGCACAATTCTTAGTAATGGTAAATAGTTTCTTTAATTGTTGTTGACTGATCACTCACGAAACTTAACCATCTGTCAGAACAGGACAGTCTTTGACAGGCGGGGAACAGGGTGACTCACAGGAGCGAGAGTCATGTGACAGACTGAAGAGTGTGGCCACGCCTCCTACCTCCCTGTGGGTCACCCTAACACTAATGTCTTTCACAAAGAATCTAATATTATTAATGTGATTGAACCTTATTCACCATTGACCAGAATTCAAAATTAAATCACCAGAAGGTGGTGTAATTGTTAAGGAAGTGGACTCATATCCTTGGTAATCCTGAAGCATGTAAATCCCACAATGGAATGACCATATTTTGTTACATTTTTACATACTTTGCAGATTCTTTTGTCCAAAGCAACATACAAGTGAGGCAAACAGTGCATTGCTCGTCAAGGAGTCAAATAGGCATAAGTGCAGCTAGGCTGAGCTTCCAATGAATGCTTAGGTAGGGGCGTGAGCAGCGTTAGAGCTGGAGCTACAAAACAACATCTAACAAAGAAAGGGCTTCATAAGACTAGTCAAGCGAAATATAAGAATATACAGAGAATGTAAAGATGTATCAGGTTAGTAGGGAAATTCATGGAATAAATGGAACTTAGTAGAGATAGTCTGATGACTAAATGTCATTCAGCAGCTCATTCCGACGCCTGGAGACCACACAAGAGAGCCATGTGGAGTGACATTTCTCTCACAGTGGAGGGAGCTCCAAGAGGCATTGATTTTCTGACTGATGGTGGCAAGATGAGATACAGTCTTGAGGAGCTTTGTGATGGTCCCTGTCCACTAATGGGCCTGTAAGCCAGAACCAAGGACTTCAACTTGGTGAGGGCCAGTGTGCTGCCGCTTCTTGAATCATCTGGAGGGGTCTGAAACCAGAACCAGTGGACCTCCTAGTCTCGAATCCTGTAAATTCTGAAAAAGGCCTCATATAATTACTGATGTATACTTACAGGATTACTTGTTAAAATATTTAATGTAAATAAATTCCTGTGTGAAACTATAAGAATGTATATAAAGTATATATATTAAATGTGGTCCAATGCATGAATGCAGTGACCATTACTGAAGCAGGCTTCTGCCTGAAGTGACTCAGTCTCTGACTGTGCCATGGACTGTAGATGTGGCCCAGCGTGTTCTTTCAGCCTCAGGGCAGCTGGAGAAGCACGTGGTTTGCTAGACCCCTTTCACCGGGATACCTGCTGCAGTAGCCTATTGATCTGCTGTGCTCCAGTAAAATCTCACGTTCGAATGTTAAGGAGGTCTTACATTTGGTAGCGTGTTACACTAATAATAACTGGGAAAGAATCGATTTCTTTCTAATGTCAAAGAAATTCAGTTTAACCCACACTGTAAGGTGAGGCGCGCACCTTGCGGTCCGGTTCCGTACACGGCCGCGCACGCATTACTGTCAGTGCATGGCAACGTGCATGTAGCGATACGTGTTTCTGGCGCGCCAAGCAAGAATCGGGACTGAGAATGATAACACAATGGGACTACAGTAAATTTGTAAGCAATGGCCATGGTCTTATTTTGATTTTGATTTGACTCAGTCATTATTAATAAATCACGTTTATTGACATCAGTATGGTAGTGTCAGGAATATTGGGCTAGCGGCGTCACTGTGTAGACGGCTCTGGATCTGAAAACGGATTACAGTACAGTACATTTCCATTGTCAACCATTCCAGTGGGCACAATGAAAACGGAGCAGAAACCTTTGATTGTACACATAACACCATGACTATTTGTTTGCAGGTAGTCTACTGCTGCAATATTGTATTACATAATTAACCAATACCTATTCCACTTATGTTGTTTACTTTATAAATGTTGTCTTTTTCCCCCTGTTCCTTGCAGATGAAAAATTTGTGGATTTGCTTCCCCACATGTGTTTGGCAAAGCATCTCGCTGCACTTCCACTGTGATTAAATCCATTCGGGAAAATGTCACAATTGTTGTATTCAATGATTGGAATCAATTCAATTCATCTCAAAAATATGGAACCCTTTAGGAACAAGGTCCTTTCATAAATCCTTTAGAATTATAAATAAACACAGTTAAGTGCTGGGCTAATTATCACTTACTTGGTACTTTTACATGAAAGTTGAAGCACTTCTGAGATTTCCTGACAGGGGCATCAAGACAACACATATCCATCAATAAAGCCAAGAACTGGATTCATTCAAATGACATTTCAAATTATATGCAGTGTCTGGTGACTCATGATGTAGCGCAAACACCATACAGACAAACTGTAGGCACAAATAGTTTGGAAAGTATGCTGCACCATTTGGTAAAGCCAATCCATCACAGGGTTCACACACCATTCACTCACACGCCATGCATTTCATGAAACGTACAATACATTTTTGGAAACTTCATTCAGAATTTCCTTCATATGGATCAAGAAATCAAAACAATAACAAAGAAATTGTTTCCAAATCCTAAACAGCCTCTGAAAGACTCTAATCTACAAGGCTAACAGTCTTCATATCTCAGTAAAACTACAGTTGTTTTAATGGCAATATTTGTAAGCAGGGGAGCCAGCAATTGTGCTGCCCTGACCTTGCCAGAATTTCACCTGTAAACACGCAGGTCACGTTATCAAAGTGTCATAATGGAATCTAAAAGGCGTCTTTTCAAACTTAAGAACGGTCACTGAGTGTGGTAGTAAAATAAAGCGCTGGGCTAATCTGACGTCTGTAAATTTAACAGCTGGCATGTGAGCCCTGAGGGAGGCATTTGACCTGGATTGCTCTGAAGATATTGAGCTGAGCAGGTTTAGGTAAAGACCACGTCACCCAGTGAAAACATTCACCCATCTATACAGCTGGATGCACTTTGCTAAACCAGCTTCAAAGAAGCTAACCTACAGCAGGGAGACCCCTCACCACGCATAAATCTGCAACATCTCCATGACAAAGGCTTGCCCTTTAATCACTACACCACTTGCTATCAATGACCAGAATCACATTACGTCTGACCGTCTCACAAAAGGTGAAACGCTTTAACTTAAGTCCACACAGTCTCTAATTTGGGCAATGTTGTCACAGATTAAATTTGTTCTCAATTTTTCAATTTCAGTCCACGATGTGGTACTATTGAATAATTATTTGCATATTAATAAAAATGGGAGGGTTTTGTGTACAATTTGATATGCTTTCTATAGTCACTTCTGACTTCTTATCGATTAATACAACATTACAAATTTATGACACCATGCCCCACAATGTAATTACTCAACAAAGTATAAGTAACACAAGGTGAAATTTCAAATGCAAAAAAGTTACACTTAGTTTCCATATTGGATAACCTCAAACGGTTAAATATAAATAATATTTAAAACAGCATATGATGTCTACTAGGACTGGACTGGCCATCTGGCACATGGGCATCTTCTTGGTGAGCCAGTGGCTACCACCCTGTCAACCCCACCCCTCCGTAAAAAAAAAAATGCAGTTCCAGTCATTAATCCCAATCTAACTCTGACATCTAAACAGAGATATGTAATATGTTCACATCCTCCTATAAGCATAGATCTATGTTATACATTAGAACGCTTGTATAGGGCTGCGGTGAAAACACTGATGTTAAATTCAGCTCATTAGTCATCTAGGGTAGGATGAGGGTTATCTCTTATAATGAGATTCTTGACATTTAACAATTATTTGCATTGATTAATCTTCATCACACTAAAATGCAAAGCCATGAAAAATTATATAAAAAGAAATAACTATAAAGATCAAAACGTGATTTTTTTAAAATTTCCGGTCTAGCAATTAATTAAATATTCCATATTTTTGCGTCCACATTTCAAAGTCAATCATATTAGTCATGGCGCATAAAAGCACAGTAAATCATGTGTCGAAAAGTATGCAGGTTGTAAATGCCTGTGAGACGCGGAATAATTTCGCTATTAAGTGTAATATAGTATTCCGGTTGATTTGGGGTCCTGATCAGTAGTACTGGAAACGTGCTGGGATCTGTAAGACACAGCGCTGCTTGCTTGTCTCCACCTCCCCAATTGCGCCCCCACCTCCGCGCTGCTTGTTATGCGCACGCGCAACCGTTCACTCGGAGTGGCTGCTCGGTCTGTTTCGGGATTGCCCGGACATTTTCGCCTCTTTGTTTTACTGAAAGTACATTTAACTCGGATTCAACCCAATATCTAGCGGACTGTTGTGCTCTCGACCAGGTCAGTTGCTGTAAGTTTAAAATGAATCGAGTTGATCGGGTTTTTTTGGACGAAGGCTTCTTTTTGAGCGGCTTGTAGGAATTGCATTACGTATGGGTTTTCTTATTGTATGTTTCTTTTTTCCGCTTGCTGGTGTATGCATGCTGCGCGTGTTGTTGTATGTGTCTGTGTGTATGTGTGTGTGTGTATGGCGACCCTGGGCCCTGCAGTTACACACCGGAGGTCATCTTTTCACGGAAAAGTGCAGTTTGGAAGGGGGGGTGGGTTGTGGGTGAAAGGACTCGCGGTGCCCTCTGCTGCAGTATGGGAATGTAGTCGTGCACGCTTAAATGTGTGTTATTCGGACGTACATCCATGCTGTTGTACACGGGGAACACACACGTTTTCATCGGTCCGGAGTGTCCCTGCGATCCGTAGCCTACTGTTAACCCCTTCGGCCTCCCAAAGTCCGGGAGTTACAGCCGAGGCCACACGATTTAATAAGGACAAAAGAAAGTTGAAGCCCAGGCAAAGCCGATTTCGTGCCCATCCGTGACAGCCTCACAAAGCTGTGCCCCCATTACTTACGGAGATCGATTCTACAAGTGATCGCCGCTCGCCAGTTATCCGCACTTCAGTTACATCTTAACAGCGAACGGTAGCCGTGAAATGTGGTGTAACGACTGGGGTCGAAACGTAAGGAAAATGCGCGAAGCGATCGAAACGTGGGGCTCTACGGGTAAATGGTCAGATCCAGGGCGAAAAGATGATGACAGGCATACATTTAAATGCCCCAAGGAAACCGGGAATTCTATTTTACTCTGAAAAATAAACCGACATACATGTTATTTTCCCAACATGTATGGTATGGAGTTTTTGCGGCTTGTTTATGGCAGATAGTTGTCCCTAATGCATTGTTACATTCCCGATACACTGTTAAATCCGTGACACTGATGGGGGGTATTTAGTCCTCAGATCAAATCCTACCCATCACACAAGGAGGTGGAAAATGAATCCACATAAAGCAGCTTTTCTGAATTACCAGGGAATGCGTCGTGGATTCATACATTTCAGTTGCCACACTCTTGCTGTCTCAATAGTTACTTTTCACCTGTAACCGCATATTTATATTAACACTTGTGTCCTGTATGTTGTTACATTTTAGTTATGCGGACACGTTTGAATGTAGCTTCCTCAATCAGCTTTTAAAGAACAACTCTATTTGCAATTGTCGTTTAAGGGCAAGAAACAATTAAACCAATCAAAGCTTCAAATGAATGTTTAGTAAGAGACTAAAACGCACGATAGATTGGAGGTGTATAGGGTTCCGTTTCCGTTTTTGCAGTTATCAAACGTCTCTACAACCTCGTACAAAGGTTTTCCCTTTATAAGTTTGGTCGTTCATATGAAACGGTTTGCATGCTTGGGACTTGCTTGGAATTTTACTCGTCAAGAACAGCCTGTAGCCTGAATGAGGCGGCCCACTGAGGAGATATGTTGTTGTGCAGTTCTGTTTTTTCCAAAGTACCTTGCTCACATTTCATAGACAGGGAAACATTGTACTGGAAAACTAGAGAAAATGGAGGGATTTTAAATTAATAATAAGCTGGGGTCTTTTTGAATGTTATTGTATATGTCCATTATTTTGTTTGCATATTTACAGGAGCATAGGAAACAGTGGGGCATCACCCCATTATTTAATTTGGCTTCACCCCCCTTTAAATGTTTAGGTTGTTCCTCACAATATCATACTGCCTCTTACATGCTTTCATATTCACATAGGTGATATTGCTGACAGTGTTCTGTTAAAACACACACACACAAAAACCGAACTATGAAGCACCAGTTGATTTAGTCCTGTATGCTACAGTTTGTTCCTGTGGTCAGACTCCATCTTTATTTATAGGCTGTGACATAAATATGAATAATGATTCTGAAAATAGTGTCACGGTAGGATTCTGACATTTCACTAGGCGTGATTTTAGGGAACTGCATCGCCGATTTGGTTTCAAAACGCACACGCGCCTGGTGGTTTATTCTTGCATGTTTGGGAACGTTAACAACATCGCTTTGGGTAGCTTAAAAACAAAAAAAGGGGGGATGCCCAGTTGGAGAGAAGTGGAGAAAATTGGGCTTCTTATCACTGTGGCACTTGCTGTTCCTTTTTTTCAGTCCTGGTGGCCCTTGGTCTGTGACGTGACACCCACTCGCCGTGGTTTTTGTGGTCTACTCTTTCTGCTCTCTGAAAAACTAGCAAGTGAGAGGAAGTCGTCCTCACGTTAGCGTGATCGTCACTGACATTTCATCTGGGCATCTTCTTAGGAGGAGAAAATGTGGCATACATAAGATTAGTATTTTTGCGTACACCCTTTAATAACGTGCTCAGATGTTACCTGTGAATCGGAGTTGCCGAAAATGGCCTCCAGTGACTTCTGAAGACTTAATGCCAGTGCGGCATGACCGTTATGTTTGTGGAGGTTCACATGCGACGTAGCGTGCACTGGCTCTAAATACTCAAGCAGCACTCGCCTGAAATGTGGGGCTACCTGCTGGTCAAGATTTAAACTGGATATAGAAGCGAACCAGGGAAAACTGGTTTAAAATCGGTGTCTGGTTTTGTTTGCCTTAAGGTGAGGCTGCTCATTTTCAACTGACGCTGGGGATTATCTCGCTGGTATTCCCCCTCGTAGGAGCTCCTGAAATTGTCAGTAGGTTGCAGAAATATTTATTTTAGATATCTATAAAAACTTGATGCAGTAGTTGCACAGAATGTGTTGCTCGTTCATATGTTAGGCCTGTTTCAAAGTGCTGCAGTACGAAATGCATACAGAGCTTTCAGAGACTCCTCCTTGCATTTTTACTCTCTTAATTTTCATTGTGTGGCTTTTGTTTTTATTTTAAGGCCCCTTTTAGCTATGTTTTTGAGATTTGGCTTCCTGTTTTATCTGCCCCAGAGCTGAAGCATCCGTGTGCGTAACGACACGTGACGCCGATTCCCTCTGTTTTCCGTATCGCCTGTGAGATGCTTCTCTAAAGTTTGTCGGTTATAAACTGCTGTAAAGGAAATGCTATGGCCGCTCCTTTTTCTTGTAAACTGTCTCCACCTTGACCAGCAGGGCCAGGAAATACCAGTTTGGCCCTGCATGGACTCTGCGACTAGTCAGCGTTCCCGGTGTCTGCAACCCCATAGTGGCATCCGGTGGTGAAAACAAGGCCCTTTGCTCCCACTCGCCTATATGATCCCCCAGCCGCGGACGACACTGTCAACATTCCTAGCCATTCGCATGGTTTTCTTAGATTTTTTTTCTCTCGCTTTTTTTGAGGCTTTGGCTGCTTTTGTCAAAGACCGAAGTGCACGGTGTGTTGAATGTCTGAAAACTCTTTTCTGTAGTCTCTCTTGCAGTATACTGGGGAGTCCATCTGCGATGCGAGTGTCATGTACCCTGGAGTCCGTCAGCCATGCACCCTTATAAACGCACGTCTGCATTTTTTAATTCACACCTGCTCTGGGAATTTTTCTTAGCCCATACCTGATGAATTTTTTTTTTTTTTTTAAATGGCACTACTTTCTGAAAGTGGTGTGAACCAACGGTTGTGGTTTGTGAGGTGCAGACCAGGGGCTGCAGGAGGGTCTGTGAGGTGCAGACCAGGGGCTGCAGGAGGGTCTGTGAGGTGCA
>JABFDZ020000016.1:7821470-7835046 GCA_019775955.2 Pollimyrus isidori
TGTGAGGTGCAGACCAGGGGCTGCAGGAGGGTCTGTGAGGTGCAGACCAGGGGCTGCAGGAGGGTCTGTGAGGTGCAGACCAGGGGCTGCAGGAGGGTCTGTGAGGTGCAAACCAGGGGCTGCAGGAGGGTCTGTGAGGTGCAGACCAGGGGCTGCAGGAGGGTCTGTGAGGTGCAGACCAGGGGCTCCAGCATCCTGTCCCTAGGTTGGTGTTTTGGGCGTGAAGCTGTGTCTTGTGCGTAGTCTAGCAGTGGAGGTATCCCGCCACTTCTGCGGTGAGTAATGCTAAGGTCTGATCGGCGTTTATTTATTGGACCCATTATTTTCCTCCTCGCTTGTCCCTCAGCACCCCTGGGGCTGCGGTATAACTTGTGTAACTCATCATCAGTTAGTCTTACCCTGGTTTTTGTTGAAAACTTGCATTTAATTCCTCAAGGAAATGCAAATTGACTCGTTGCCGCCCCCCTGACACCTACGCTTGAGTTTTGGCCCTCTCAGTCGGAGTTCCTGATTCTATATCAGATTTGGCTCATCTACGACACACCCCATGGCTTCCTAGATCCCTCAGCAGGGGAGTGGGATTGGGGGGGGTGGGGGAGTGTATTCCCTACCCTGCCAAAAGCTTTCATACACAATGACACGCACGGTGAGTTGGAGTGGCTTCTAAGGGCACCCCTGCCACTCTCTGGTCTTTAAGGATGTACACAAAGGTTGTCAGGATTTAAGTCCCAATAGGGACACTGCTGATGTACCTTTGGACAGAGCTGCTAACCCTAATGGCTCTTGCCAAGTATCCTCCTATAAAAAAGGTCAAAAATTTGCTTGAGTGCCATATAGCCAAGTATACTTAAAGCTGCCTTATGTTTGCTGGTGCCAGATGGGTTAATTACACCCTAATTATGTCCCACCTGTGAGGGACTTGGAGGAGAGACAGCCTGGAAGCTAAGAGGTGTCCTCATCACCCAGCAGAGGTCAGGAAATCGACGGGCCCCCTCGCTCTCCTCCGTTTGCTGTGATGCTGTATTGGAAAGATCGTGTTAAATGCAGTTATACTGTTTGCCTTCTACTTATTTTGAGCAGAATCGCTCAAGAAAAACGCCCCCGTTCTGTCTCCCCCAACGCTCTTTTAGCCGTGTTCCCGGCGAGCCCCCCCCCCGGGCTGTCCTGTCTACCCCCGCTCCCGTGAGGGAACCCGGCAGGGCGTGATCACCAAACGGGACAGAGTGACACGGTCCTGCTTTCTAAAAGCTACTTAGTGGTGGCGGTGAGGGGGGGGTGTTTTCACACGACAGGAAACCACCTGCTGGGGCCTCGAGGCCCCCGCTCACAGGATGACCTTTTCGAGAGGTCACAGTGGGCTGGGGTGTATCTGTGTAATGCGTGTAACTGCATGGAATGCGTTCTTATGGCAGGGATTGCCACCACATCCACTAGCTTGGCGCTAGCTTTGCAGGGACCTTAGGTTAACTGTCTTTTGGGGGTAAATGACTTAACCGTGTTGTAAACGGGAGGAATCTTGTTCTAGTGCGATACGATGTGAGTGAG
Source organism: Pollimyrus isidori (assembly GCA_019775955.2). Classification (NCBI taxonomy): domain Eukaryota; kingdom Metazoa; phylum Chordata; class Actinopteri; order Osteoglossiformes; family Mormyridae; genus Pollimyrus; species Pollimyrus isidori. Next base: position 7,823,016 of record JABFDZ020000016.1, read on the forward strand.
AGGTACAGAAAGGTGATCTGTATACCCTAGTACTCTGGTAATACAGGTACGTCATGGAAAACCTGTGTAAAAAGCTGCCAAATTTCTATACCAGCTTGCCTTGTATGGGGTCAATTTATTTATCTCTTTAGAGGACAGGGTGATTAAATAAAGTTTTGTCCTGCCTAAATGAAAATTCATGGAAGTAGTAAAACGTTTATTAGGCTCTAGTTGTTGTTGTTATTATAATAAATGGTAACCATTTCTGATGTAGAAGTTATTCTCGTGCTTCATCTGTATACATTGTTTAGTTGAAAGTATTGCGTTTAGCTAGAGCATTAACGCCGCTCTGTGGCGGCAGGTCTTCTCATGATTAATGCATTTCTGCCGGAATAATTAGAGTCGACACAGTTTGCTGCGTGTGCTTTTGAAGTTCTGCACACTTGCTGCTTCCTTCCACCGGTCGGCCCGACTGCTCGCTCCCCATCTAGATCGGCTCATTGTTCTACATAAGAAATTTACAGACGAGAGGAGGCCATTTAGCCCATCAAGCTCGTTTGGGGAGAACTTGACGAATAGCGCAGAGTTGTTCGGCTCTAGTCATTTCTATGTGGCAAAATCTAGGTGTGTTTGTTTTTTTTTTTGACAGAACACTCCTGCTAGAGTGTAGAGTGCAAGTTTCCTGTGTCTGTGTGGGGGGGTTGGGAGGGGTGATGCATGACAGACGATCGACTCTAGTGATTGCTGCGTCTATCTGATTCCTCCCATACTTGCTTGTACTTCCATAGATTTTGTGGGGTAGAGAATCCCATTATTTCCCTCTGGCCCACTGGGGTATTTGTGGACTTTCTCTCTTGCAGTCCCAAGGTCATTAAGCGGACTTACAATCCTGGATGGATTTTGATTGGCCAGGGAAATAAAAAACCGTTGGCCAGTCACAAGGTGTGCAGGGTGTGGTGCCCTGCAAGTGTATCACATGACCTTCATGAAAACATTAAATGGGCTCCTGGATTCTCGTGGCCGCTAATGGTCGATGCCCCTCCATGGTGTTCTCTGCTCTAAGCCCGTGTTATGGTTTGTAAGGAAGGTGGGACAGTTGCACGCTTCGAGAGAATTTTTTGCAGATCTCTCTCCTCTTCTTTTCTCCAGATGAATAGTTTCTCCAACTCTTTCACACACCTCAGTATGTCAGTAGAATATTAAGCAAGATAATATAGTCAAGGCTGAAGCTCTTGACCCCCCCCCCCCCCCGACTTGTTCTCTGCTATCAGAGAGATGTTGTGTAATGATTCCAGCAGTTGGGTTTGTAATAGTCGTAGAGCAGGATGTCGAACGTTGACTCTAGAAGTTATTTTGGGTCTGGTTTGCACAACTCTCGACTTTTTTTCGTCTGAAAACCTCGAACGTGTCATAAGAAGTTGGAAGAGTGAGGAGGTAAATTTACATGATTTACAGGTTCTTTTGTCCAAAAGGTTGAACAAGTGAAGAAAAGCTCAGGGTCATTCAGCATCTTGCATTAACCCCCTTAATGAGGTTAAAGGTCAGAAGGTTGCTTTTTGGTTAAGGGAATTGAGCCCATGATAGGCGCCAATCGCGGCCTCTGAGATGGGCCCTTACCCTAACCTGTAATGTGTGGTGCTGCTTGGTTAGCATGGGGGCCCAGTGTCCAGACACTAGTGGCTCCACCCTGCTCTCTCAGGCTGCTGTAACAGGTCGTGCTCGGTGGCCCCTGGTGGTGGGCCGGTGCCACAGCGGCCTGCATTTTAATTTAATGTCGAGCCAGAAGTTTCCAGACTGGTTTAATTCTGTCGCCTGCGGCTCTTGTGGTTTCTCGAAGCTCTGTGTTCAGCAGGGTGGTGTGTGTCCTTGCCTTGCTTTCGTACCCTATTTGTATGTGGCTAAAATGGTCTATACCAAGATGCTTTACTGCATCACCAAATTAGGTAGAGGGACCTTAGTAGTCGTCCTCTTTCTGGAGCAAGAGCAAAGTTCTTCATGAAGCTGCACCAGGGTTTGGGCTTGGTAAAGTGAAAGGAAATGTGTAAGTAGAGGGTGCTTTCGGTTTGGGGTTATTGGAAGAAGCTGTTGTATGTGGGTTTGATTACCCCACAGTCAAAGAGGGCTGTCTGGCAGGTGTAGCCACCCCCTCCAACCACAAGGGGGCTCTTTGAGCAAAGGAGAGGAGGCCGTTGTTTTCGTTGACCGTTCTCTGACCCAGGCCAAGCCATCAAGCAAGCGGGCGCCCGAGCAGCCAGCCTCCCTGCTCTTTACCTTCCAGGCTTGGCTCGCTCTTTTCTGGGTGAGGGTGCCAGAGCCTCTGCTGTTGCCACCACCAGTCCGGAGGTCTGGGGACCAGGCCGGTACCAGAAGGCCTGTGCAGCCACTCGCTTTGTAAGACGCCACAAAGCCGGTCTTGTCCCGCAACATAAGCCCCTCTTTGTGAGCGGGGTTCAACTTGGACTGCGAAGCAGCACTAACCTTCGCTAATTGTAAACTTCACTTAGGCTTTTCAAAGTGTAAATAAGCACAAAGATTTTCAGAGTCTTCCAAATAAATAGTGTGTTTTGGGCTGAAATGGGTTTTTTTTTACTTTGTTCTTCAAAGCAATAAACCCTGAACGCTTTCAGATGAATGGATGCTTATTTTAATCAGTGCTTTGACTGATTATTCTTTTGACAGCAGCTTTTGACAGGATCACTGATTTGTGTTGAAGTCTCACACTGGGCCAATTTCATTTTTTTTTCCCTGTTATGTTTCCTAAAACTGCCTTACGTTAACATTCATTAATATGACCCCACACGCTTCCCTTTAACTGTATCCTGCTTTTATCAAAACCTTGTGGTTCGAATCCATTCCCTACTGACCACAAAGTGGAGAAGAGGCGTTTTGTGAAAAATTAAAAAAACACTGTCAGCTGAATACTTGTGTCTTCTGATTATAAATGGATCTTCTCTGTAAAAGACAATATAAAATAAATGCTAGGAAAGGATTTGAAAATGTTATACTTTGAACAGGAAAAAAAAAAACAAACTTTGGAAAATCTGCGCTGTCTGTTAGCTGACATGTGCATGCTTGCGGTTGGTCAGCTGTGTGTATCTGTCCTCTATAGCCGACTGTCACTACAGTCCAGGTGATAGTCGTGTTTTTAAGCTGTGAGTTTGAATCGTCACCCACATCTTTCTGACCTTTTATGTGGCATGTTGATGCCATTTCATAGTGCATTTGGCACCTGTCTGTCCATCCCACTTGCATTCGGCTTTGATGTCTTCATTTCTGCTGCTGTGCAGTGAAGCTCTCTTGATTTTGGTTTCGCGAACCTAGCTCCATGAAGCCATAGCTGAGATTTGTTTTGATGTTGATTTTCAAATGAAACTGAGTTTCGGTGTCTGTTCTTCTCAGAAATAATTGGGCTAGCCTGTGATTTTTCCCATGTGTTTTCATGGCTTCTAATCAGTCCCTCGACATTACTGGGCCACACTGCAGACCCACTGGTCTGTGGTTAAGCTGATTCACGCTTGCTTTTCCGCGCCATTCTGACCGATGAGTGTAGTGGATCTCCCACTGAGGTCTCTTCTGTAATTACCCAAAACGGTAACCGGCAATTCTTTCAGCTCGTAAGGTGTGAAAGGCTGAGGTTTTGCTGTTTGATAGCTGTGGTCACCAAAGGAATTCAGTTTCTGTGTCTGGCAGATGCTCGTAGCGCCATGGACTGGGACCGCATGCCCTGTGCCGGTCGCCGTGCACGGCTCGCTTGCCCTGTGCACAGTCTCCTCTACTCCAGTTCTACTCCAGGTGGCCTCCTGGAATGCTGTCCTGAAGGAGGCCCCACATACACACGTGGACAAAATTTTTGGTACCCTTCAGTCAATGACAGAAAAACTCAAACTCAAAATGGTCACAGAATCTGACAAAAATTCTATGAAATTTTACCAATGAAAGTCAGACATTGCTTTCAACCATGGAACAGGCCTGGACATTAATGATGGTACTACTAGAAAAGACATGTTAATCCAAGCTGTGTCCACTAATTAGCATCACAGGTGTCCACAATCTTGTAATCAGTCAACGGGCCTATATGTAGGGCTCCAGGTAGCCACTGTGTTGTTTGGTGACATGGTGTGTGCCACACTCAACATGGACCAGAGGAAGGAAAGCGAAGGAAAGAGTTCATTCAGGAGATTAGAAAGAAAATTCTAGACAAACATGTTAAAGGTAAAGGCTATAAGACCGTCTCGCATGTCAAAGGTAAAGGCTATAAGACCGTCTCGCACGTTAAAGGTAAAGGCTACAAGACCGTCTCGCACGTTAAAGGTAAAGGCTACAAGACCGTCTCGCACGTCAAAGGTAAAGGCTATAAGACCGTCTCGCACGTCAAAGGTAAAGGCTATAAGACCGTCTCGCACGTCAAAGGTAAAGGCTACAAGACCGTCTCGCACGTCAAAGGTAAAGGCTACAAGACCGTCTCGCACGTCAAAGGTAAAGGCTACAAGACCGTCTCGCACGTCAAAGGTAAAGGCTACAAGACAATGTCAAAGCAGCTTGATGTCCCTGTGACTACAGTTGCACATATTATTCAGAAATTTTAGATCCGTGGGACTGTAGCCAGCCTCCTTGGACGTGGCTGCAGGAGGAAAATCGATGACAAATCAAAGAGACGGATAATACGAATGGTAACAAAAGAGCCCAGAAAAAAAACTTCTAAAGAGATCCAAGGTGAGCTTCAAGCTCAAGGACCATCAGTGTCAGATCGCACCATCCGTCGCTGTTTTGAGCCAAAATGGACTTCATGGGAGACGACCAAGGAGGACATTATTGTTGAAAACAAATCATAAAAAAAGCCAGACTGGAATTTGCCAAAACTACATGTTGACAGGCCACAAAGCTTCTGGGAGAATGTCTTATGGACAAGGCAAAAATCCTTCTTGATGAAGCATATCAAGAAAAGAACTCTGTCTCTACTGTGAAACATGGAGGAGGCTTTGTTATGTTCTGGGGTTGCTTTGCTGCATCTGGCACAGGGAGTCTTGAATCTGTGAAGGATACAATGAAATCTCAAGACTATCAAGGGATTCCAGAGAGAAATGTGCTGGCCAGTGTCAGAAAGCTTGGTCTCAGTCGCAGGTCATGGGTCTTGCAACAGGACAATGACCCAAAACACACAGCAAAAAACACCCAAGAATGGCTAAGAGGAAAACATTTGGACTATTGTAAAGTGGCCTTCTATGAGCCCTGACCTCAATGCTATGGAGCATCTTTGGAAGGAGCTGAAACATGCCGTCTGGAAAAGGCTGTCCAGTTTGCTCATGAGGAGTGGGACAAAATACCTCCTGAGAGGTGCAGAAGTCTCATTGACATTTACGGGAATCGTTTGGTTGCAGTGACGCCTCAAAAGGTTGTGGGGTACCATCATTAATGTCCAGGCCTGTTCCATGGTTGAAAGCAATGTCTGACTTTCATTGGTTAAATTTCATAAAATTTTTATTATTACTTTTGTCAGATTAAAGTTATTTCTGTGACCATTGTTCATTGACCATTTTCTTTCATTGACCGAAGGGTGCCAACAATTCTGTCCGTGTGTATATACTGAGGACCCATTGGCCGCTTTTCCTTCACTCTCTGGTCAAACTCCTCCCAAACCATCTCTGCTGTGTTTATGTCGGGCGGCCTGGTCACGTGACATGACACTCTGTCACCCTCCTTTTTTAAGTGGCCTGGCCTTTCCAAACTTGACTGGTACTGTGTTTGCTTCACTGACCCGGAGCCCGAAACATGCCAATGGGCACAGATCTGTAGTATCTAGCCTATCCCGTCAGTTGTGTTGTGTGGCGGTTGCTAAACCGCCGTCTAACAAAACGTTTCCAGCCCAAAGCTGCTCACTCCCCCCAAATATGCTTAGCAGAAAAGGTCCCACTTGTCGTTACTGAGAACCTCCCCTGATGCTGGGTTCAGTGCCATTCATAGAGTGAGATGCTGTTGAACAAGTTTAAACCTACTAAATTTGTCTCCCGGACCGCCCAGCGCCTCCTCTTTATATCCGTAGACACTGAGGCTATATGCACTCCATCATGATGCTGGTCTTGTCGAGTGTTTAGTAGTTCTACAACGTCCATTGGTGGGCCTTTATGGAATATGTTGTTCAAGGGGTCTGCTGAGTTCGGAGGGTCGGTTGAGCAGAGGCTTTCCATGCACTTGCATCACCCACTGTCTTTCCTGGAAAGGTTAACCAAGGCTTCTGAGGCGAGACAGATCTGCGGGTGTTTCAGCTGTTAGCCATAACCCTCTATCTCGTTGACCTAGAGCGGCCGTTGGCCTTCACCCGATTTTCGTCGAGTCCTCGTATGGCAAGTAACTGACCATTAAGACCTATCCCTAAGTTGCGTCCATGTAAATCCGTTTGCCGAGGAAATCGGCCACGGTGCCTTACTGTGTGACATGGCCTGTCGCTGGCTGCCTCTGCCTGCCACAGCTTGATCCGAGGGTGGATTCGAATGGATGGAGATTTTTTTTCCCTCAGTGGTTCTAGTGTCATTTCTGGGTCTGGACTGCTTCTCCGGATAATCAGACGGTTCCTCTGTCACAGTGCACTGTCCTATGTCGCCCCCCCCCCCCCCTTGTTGATGCAGGTGTCTGTATTGTAATCTGTCATTATTATTAAGTGTTTTTATACTAATTTAAAAATGTGCGTTTTCTTGTTATAAGTACACCTTGCCTGCAGACTCACCAATCGGCGGATTTAATCAGCGATCTAAATGGTAAATGGACTGCATTTATATAGCGCTTTTCTACAAAGCGCTTTACAATTTATGCCTCACATTCACCCATCCACACACACACAATCACACAACCTGCACACCAGGAGCAATCTGGGGTTCAGTGTCTTGCTCAAGGACACTTTGATGGGGTCAGGAGTAAGCTGGGCTCGAACTTGCAACCCTCTGGTTGCCGAACGATAGCACTGCCTTCTATGCCACCAACTTCCCCCCCAACTTCTCTCCCCTCACAGGGTTTTTCTATTTGTTGCCTCAACCCTTGAATGGATTCCACTCAAGCATTAGAACCGAGCCTGACATTGAAATCGGAACCATTTCCGATCGGAAAGACCAGCGACAGCCCGATGGCGTGTCTCTCGTTACCGTCGCGCTTTGTCAGGAAGACGTCTTTTTGTCGGGACGGGAGCCTTGGGCAGCGGGGCCCCGCCGTGGCAGAGGGTATCTGCCCGTCTGCCGCCGCACTTCTAGGGCTCAGCTGTCTTGAGCGGCACTGGCACGGTGAACAAATGCAGCTTTTTCCCCTCAGGCTCCCTCCGTGATGGTGGGATTTTTGACACGGCCACGCTGTTACCGTAGCCCCTCAGATGGATTTCTCGTTGGGATGCTTTCTTTTATTGTTTTTTTTTTTTTTTTTTTTTTTTTTTATAAGCGGTAGGGGTAGGAATTGTTATCTTTTAAAATGAGTTGTTGGGCGAGGGGTCGTCTCTGGAGATGGTGTCTGCCAGAGGCAGCGCTTCCCACTAGGCCTTTTGTAACCCTCATGCGCAGACGGCCCACAGCGCCATATGTGTGGCGGACAGCGGTTGCTGTGAAGCGGGTGACAGTGCATCGTGTCGTCATGGGGACATCAGGGGTGGACTACAGGGAAGACGCATTATTGCCCTTTTTGGGCTTGCAGGGCTACACCGGTGAACTGGTCCAGTTAATGGCACTTCCTCATATCCTGAACTCTTATCCCCTGGGGAGGGGGGGAGTATCCTCTCTTGATTGAGAATTAACGGTTTCCCTTTAGCTACATGATAATTTGCGTTACATTTGTACTTGGCGAGTCATGCCGTGATCTACACTGTATCGTGGCGGGAGGTGATAATCTCTTGTTTGCCGAAACTTTAGATAAAAGACAACAAATATTTTGTAGATGTTTTTGTAATTTAACAGGGAGTTAAGATCATGGCTGTGCAAGCAGCCCGGTACTGAGCAGGTACTGCGGTCGTTTTGTCTGTGTGTGTCTGTGTTTGATGCTGCCAGTCCCTGGGCTGGATCTGGAACATTTATTTTGGAACCATTACGGTGCATCAAAGCTCCCGTGAGTATCTGGCGCACTGACGCGGTTGTCTTGACCGCTTGTTCATACCGGCATCGCCATGCCAACATTCTTCAGCGGCCTGAAGGTAATGGTGAGAAACTCAGCTGTCGAGTTCATGCTGCCAATAAGTGGTGTAATACAGGAGTGGAAATGTCATACCTCGTGATGGGGGGGCGGTCGCGGTGATGTCAAAACCTTCCTGCCTTTTTTAATTGTCAATTTTTATTTTTATTTTTTTAAAAAAACCTACTGTTTTATTCATGATTTAGCTGAAAATGGATTTAGTCATGCTAGGCCCACATGGCTGAGGGACTGTTTTTTTTAATAACCTGTAGGAGTATGTCAGTCCCTCCAGCCTAGCTAGCTGAGCTAGCTGAGCTCTATAGCTTTTGGCCGCACCTCAGCACTGCCGCAGCGAATGAGCGACCAGACACCCCAGCACCGCAACATCCCCCTTCATTGCACCATTTCATGACACGTTTTTGAGGTGTGAGACCTGAACCCGTTAAAGGGGCCTTTGTGGTGGGGGGGGGGGACCTATTTCCTAACTGTAGTGCAGTATTAAATACTCAACTGGCGTCTACTTGGATAAGGTCACACATCTGCTGTTAATTAGTATTGCGTGGCACAACGTGTTCGGGAGTAATTTGTGTTTAAACAAATAATGATTCATCTATGTATATGTATGTATGTGTATATACACTCACACACACATTTAGTTGTGAATGCTCCAAATGCCCAGGTTCTGCGTATGATTTTTGTCTTGAGGGGGCTGACCTGAAGGCTGTGGCAGGATTCCTGCTGTGACCCGGCACATCCTTAGAACTCCTCAAAGTTCAGTTTGTATCTCGGGCTGTGCAGATGTCATATATGTGGCAGTGGCGCTGCCAAGCACGTTGCGTGTCTGTGTGACCCTCCCTAAATAGGGCCACATCTAGAACAGTCAGAAGCCGGTTTGGTTATTGCCTAATAGGAGGGTGAGTCATTCTGGTGCCACAGTTTCTGAAAGAAGTTGAAATTTGCAAATTACACCTAGACTGGCAGGGAGAACCTGGGAGAACGTGGTCAGGGTTAGGTGCTGTCTGCGGGACGCTGGAAAGGTGGTGACAGCTCTGGGTAAGACGGCTACTGGTACCAAGACGGCTACTGGTACCAGTCCGGCGTGGTAGGAATCGGCGGTAAGGGAGAGCGGCAACCATGGCTAATTTCAGAGGCTGATGCCTCTGGAAAGCGGACTGTAGTTTGGAGGCACATCTTGGAAGTGTAGCTGGAGGTCCACCCTGCTGACGTATCCTATTTGGATTACCAGTCCAGCTGGATTTCACCGCTCCCGCACTCCAGGGTGATGTCGTGTACCCTGAAGTGTGGCTTATCCCTGGGTGTGGCTGTCAAGAGTTTGGGACGTTGATCGATCCAACCCATGTGTTGAAAGGCCTTTCGTGTGCTCCTCCAGGCCTCATTCATAATCTTTTCCTGGAAACGGGTGGGGGACATTTTTAATGTACTTCAAAGCCAATAAACTGGTAGCCCTGGATTTTTTGTTTTCGTGACATTTGAGCCGTAGTTTGCAGATGTTATCAGGCTTATCAGTTGCCTGTAGCTAGCATGCTGATACAGGTCCTGTAGTATCGAGATGCTTATCAGCACTTCTGTGGTCGTTTCCTGAAGGTTTTCGGGTTGTTGGTATTTCGTGAGCCATTTGCAAACATTTGTGAGGCATGCCAATCCTGATAGTGTGTAGATTCTGGAATATTCCTTTTACACATGGTGCTACCTTGCTGATATTAGAGAAGCGATTTTAACTGTAAAGAGAGGCAGGAAAAGGACATGGTACATTAATCATCTCTGTCACTAATAGCTCTGAAGCACCTTGTAGCGATAATATGAGGATATTTTTGACTATAATATCTAGGGTGTCCCCACAGCATTTAATTAGTGGTGAATTGTTGGTAGTTTAAGGCAATGTTTCCCAGTTAGGACATCAGGGACCCACAGACAGTCCACGTTTTTGCTTCCTCCCAGCTGCAGGCAGGGATCTTGGAGGGAGCAAAAACGACCGGCTGTGGGTCTCGAGGCCCGGGATGGGAAACACCGGTTTAAGGGTGTCAGTGACAATATAACGGGAGTGAGTGGGAAGTCCACACAGAAGCGAGAGCGAGAGAAGCAAACGGGACCAGCCCCCGCCGTGAGGGCCTTGAGATTTGAGGAAGCACAGGCCTGGCTTCCATCAAGGGACGGCTTTTCCTGGGGTAGCTCTCCGGCGGAGTGGGTCCGCCCGGCGCCTTTCCTCATAACCGCCAACCTTGCGCAACCCAAGCAGCTGCGAGGCGCCCTGGTCCTTAGCAGATGGGCTGCGTTTCCATGGAGGGCCCCAGAGGTTGATGGTTGGACCGAACCCATAACCCCCCTCAACCTTGGAAGTGCAGGATTGCTCAGGAGATGCTGCTCCATTTGTGTTTTTTCCACCAATCGTGTTTTGGGGACAGGGTGTTGCGAGTTTGTGATTCTGCTGAGAGAGGAGAGTCTACGACAGAACCAAGCTGTCGGTAATCGGACTTTGGTTTGCTGGTGACATGCAGGTGTTTGGGGGACAGATATCTGCGTGTGTCATGTCTATAGCCAGAAATATATATATATATATATATATATATTTATTTGCGGGGGGGTGTCAGCACCCCATAGGCTTGGTAGATAATGGGGATCCGGAAGGTTCGAAACCCTAAATTTTCATCACCTGGCTATGTCCCTGGTGTGCATGTCTTTGGACTCCCCCCCCCCAATGAATGTGATGGCTGCCCCCAGCAATGCCACTTATCAACTTTGGCGGCGCCCTGCTCTATTGATGCCATTCCTCTGATCCTCCTGGAATATGCGTCTCCACCCTCGGCGGGAAGCCAGTGTCGGCGTTTATTAAAGTCGCTTAATTAGCACACCACTTTGGGCTGGTGGTGTGGGGGGGGGCGCCCCAGGGGCTCATCCGCGTGCGTCAGATGTAGTCGGGTGAGTCACGAGGCTGACTTTTCGGGGGCCCCACCTCCACGCTCTTTTATCCTCCGAGTGTGGGGGGGATTAAATTGGAGCAGAAGAACGAGCTGGCGGTTTTAAAAGGGAACGTGTAGTTGGGTGCGTACCGTGCCGTGACCCCTCCCAGGCCGCGGTGCGGGGGGGGGCATGCTGGAGACCACGGGGGCTGAAAGGCGACTGGGCCCCGTGAGGGAGCAGGTCCGGTTCTGGAAGGGTCAGCTGCCAGTCCCAGTGAACATGGGGCCAAACCAGTGCGATAGGCCAATTTCAGGGGGCACACTACAGACCTCAGCGGTGAACGAGGGGCCCCACGGCAGTACGGCGGCTCGGTGCTCTGTCCCGTGGCGTTGCTCTTGTATCTCTCCACCTCTGGCCTGCAGGCGGGCGTCCGGTTGACTTCTGGTTTATCCTCCATACCTGCAGAATATTAAACCAGCCCCAACAATGTTTCCTCACTGTTTGAGGCGTTTGCGGATTGAACATTTACTCATCTTCTATAGTACCTCTCCTTTAACTCCGATACCTTCCCCCTTGAAATAAAGTGAGACAAACATTAAAAACTAAAATCAAAGCTGTTTAATCTGGCTGCTGCATAGAGTGGTTCAGTGGCGCTATTGCCTCACATCTGAGGGGATGAGGGTTTGAATTTCAGTTTGCATGATCTTCCTGTATGGAGATGTGTCATAGGGCAGGGATAATCTACCAGGGTCAGGGGCCCCAGCACTTTACAGGGGCCACAGTAGGGGCATGGATACCCTGGAAGATTCAGGGGCCCCAGCACTTTACAGGGGCCACAGTAGGGGCATGGATACCCTGGAAGATTTAGGGGCCCCAGCACTTTACAGGGGCCACAGTAGGGGCATGGATACCCTGGAAGATTCAGGGGCCCCAGCACTTTACAGGGGCCACAGTAGGGGCATGGATACCCTGGCAGATTCAGGGGCCCAGCACT
>JABFDZ020000016.1:7863162-7876094 GCA_019775955.2 Pollimyrus isidori
GATTCAAAACGGGACGCGCAATTTCATTCTCAAATACGGGACGATTCCGTATTTTAAAGGACGGGTGGCAACCCTAACTGTAAATGGCATTACTTCAAAGTGGAAGCGTTTAGGAACAACAGAACCTCGGCCACAGTGCGGCGCCGAGCGCTGATAAATGTCAGTCGATTTAGTAAATGTCTATTTCACGTTTAATTTTAGACTAATTCTTTCTTCTAGGTCCCATTCTCATGTCTCACACAGAAAATCTTTAACAAAAGGTCTAATTAGAAGCAAAAATATCTGAGCATGTGAGCCAGCAGTAGCTTCACAAACCCTGTATCCCCGATTCCTTCTTCAGGAAGTTAGCTGGCTGTGTGTGTGCCTGTCTCTGGAATCAGCAAACAAATATTTATTATTTATGCAGCTGAAGTCTCTGTTCAAACCTACAGTTAATGCTATTTCACAGACTGTACTTGCTAGCTGAAGTATAACGCCAAGGACTCTTCCATGTATGAGTGCACACGATAGCATTAACGCTAACAAATCTTAGCCTCTTCGTAGGTGTTAACTATAATTCCAAGACTAATCCTCCATGCCATGCATTAGCATAATCATATTTCCTGTGTGCATCACCTCTTGGGAAGCATTCGGAATGTCATTAACCTTCTGCCTCCTACAGTTTTTTTCAGGAATATTAATACAATTATCATTGTGGGATGGACAAGTCAACTATCGCTATGCTTGGAGTGAGGCTCATGTAATCACTGCTGATATTTTGATTTAGTGGCCATTATCCTGCTGGGTGGAGTTTCATAGTTTGTGCCACTGCTGAGATCCGAGTTGTAATTCCTATCATTTGTTGTGGGATTCATCCATTCCTTTCCTGTTCTCATTCTTTGTGAAATACCTTCATCCAGGTAATCCCACTAACGTTAGTCCGGAGGCCTTGATGAGCACAAGGCTTTTCACAAGTGCATCCTCTGATCTTAGCGGCTCGTCGACGATGAGATCGCTTTGTGATCTGTGTAGCCTCTGTCTTTCTTCCCGGTGGAAAAATACAGGTAGGAGGATCGGCAGATTAATAAGAGTTGCGGTGTTTGTTCCAAGCCGTACCGCTGGTCCGTGTTACCTTTTCTGAACGATCAAAGCCAAAGCACAGTTGCTCAGGGGTGTGTTTGTAGGTGGCATTTTCCGGTACGTCAACAGATAGCCTTGTTAGTTCATGCGTCTGCAGATGTGCTATGGAATTATAGATTCTCCCCCTTGGGTGGACTTTGCATGGTCTTCCCATGTTTCTTTGGTTTCCGTTAGTCGATGCCGGGTGAACTGGTGACCCTTCGTGTGTGTAAACGAGTCTTTTAGTGCTGCGTGAAGTGATGATGTCCTGCCTCAGCTGTGATCCACTCTGACTCCTGTCGATTGCTGTGATTCCCGTTCGTCCTGCACTTACTTGAAGTGGAGAGAGGAATGTGTCATACAGGGAGGAAACTCATAGTAACCCTGTGTTTTCCTTCATGTTTATGTCTTTCTCTAGCTACCAACATAGAGACTCCGGGGGATGGCGTTTCCTAAAAAAAATAGAATAATTTACTATGCCGATCTTGTTGTACTGTCATGTAAAAGATTGAATCTATCCTGAGAGACTTAGCTAAGGGATTTGATTTATATTATTTGGAATTTAATATTTAAAAAAAATAATGTTGCTAGCATTTGTAATTTCAAGGCAAAAAACACACAGCTATTTAAGTATTTTTGAAAATTGTCGTATAATGGCTCTGCAAAGAACACAGAATATTTTCATGAGTGACTCTCATATAGACCTGACACCCTGACATAACAGGGATTCTGAAAACACAGCCATGCTATGCAACAGGCAATGTGAAGTGTTCTAGAGTAGTTCAGACACTCCCAGGTTACGATGGGGTTACATCCTCATAAAGCGAAAATCATGCTTAGAACACTTACATTTGCCTAGAGTTGGGAAAAACCATTAACACAAAACCTAGTTTATAATAAATATCTCATGTAGTTTATAGAATCATACCCATTGTGAAGTTGAAATATCATAACATGGACCATCGCAACTGAAGGAGTGTCTGTGTATGCAGTACTGTCCTGTTAAACCTTACATACTCAGAGCAAGTAATTCACAGGAGTGTGGATTTTTCCTTTGATAGCACATAATGATTTGCTATCATGGTATTGGTCATAGAAATTCTGCAGTATTTACATTTTCACACAGAGGCTGTAATCCAGTTGTCTGTCTTTAGCTACCCTTTTTGCCATATATTTCGGCATATATTTCATGTAATATATCAAGTTTTACATGGAAAAAATAGTAGATTGTGTATTGTACAGTTTTTTTTCCTCTCTAATTTTAATGAGATTCAGTCAAGCCTCACTTGTGTACAGGTAAATAGTCATTTTGATTATTTATTTGACGTCACTCTTACTGGAAAAACACTACAGAGGCATCCTGTGAGATGCGATGTCAGGTCAGCATAGCTACTCACTGGTGCTGACTGACCCATAGCATCAAACAGCTACTTCTCTACTGGGGTGTGTTTTGCTTAGAAACCCCCCCAGTACAAGGAACCGAAGGTCTACAGTATGTTGCTGGTTCATTTGGGCACTGGGCATGCTCATTTCAGATTTCAGCACAGCTGCTTCTCCACGCGTAATGATGTGAGGGATTTCATCTCCTACCGTCGCAAGACAGGAAGCCAGAGCAGAGGGAAAGTAAACATTCATTTTACCGATGGGTGGTTAATATCTCTGTTCCCTGGTTAAAAATAATATAAAATATACAGTACGAGGACAGTTAAATCAAAAGCTACAGCTATGAATGAAAGGCATTATTTTATACTTTAAACCCTACTGAGAAACAAATAGGGAACATGGGGGTCTTATTTTAACAGCCCAACACAGAACCTCAGCTTAACGTTTGTGCAGTTAAACTGGGCAGTCAAACGCGTCCCCCACATAATGGGAACGCAAGTGTGCTCCAATCAGGCTGTTCTGCATGGTAACTCCTCTTCCCAATTTAGACAGATGAGGGCAATTGGGGGAGTTTTATTCTTTGTGTTATTATCACCCCCTCCCCCCCCACCTTTGCTCAGTTTCCCATAATGCAATAGCACGGAAATCACAGATCTCCAGAATGTTCCAGCCTTCATATGGTTTAGCCTGGAAGGTCACACTAATTCCCTATGGCCAAGGTAGCGGGGGATGCTGAGGTATTGGGGTCCTGACCGGAAGAGAGGTTCTCGTTAACAAGTGAAGATTAAACCCTTCTAGATGACTCCACAGGGCTTCGCCGCAAAAGGTGGTCTCTCCATAATTGTCGCTCAGAAAAAGATACAGCCGGTAATGCTTCTGGCAGGTGGTGCTACCAGAACAGCTGGCGGGAGTCTGCAGGACGGAGAGAAGATGGGTGGTACGAGGTGAAGCCAGTGCAAAGTGGGAGGATCAGTTTAGATGTAGCAGGACACGTCAGTTTGCATGGTGACAGACATAGTATTGACAGCAATCCAAGACCTCATGAACAGTGGCGCCCCCTGCTGGTTCATCCTGTGCTTATGCAACCTCCAGGCAGGAGAGGCTGGGTGAGGCATTCCAGGTTCTGCAGGCATGAGTTTCCTCAAATGGGTTTTATGAGAATGTGCTGCCCATACCGATTAACTTATTTTCCCTGATGTAGATTACGGCTCATTTGTAAAGGGACACTTTAATATACAATTATATAGCGGGGTACACCGTGGATGAAATCTCAGTCTGTTGCAGGGCACATACATGCACACACTCACACACAAAGGAAATACACATCCTTTTCATATAAAATGGCCAAAATACATTTTGGTGCCAAACGAAACATCTACAATTAAAAACTGAGACGTCCTAATCTACATTGAGTGGCCATTTTATTAGGTACACATAACCAGTACCAGCCAGAATTCCCCTACTGCTTCCAGAACTACTTCAAAGGTAGAAGAATTGTGCACTCAGATAAGCCTTTCCACACATGTATACAGTACTGAACTGTTGTTTTTTGTACTTATGACCCTTGTGTTAGCATTAATGATTCTGGCCAATCTGACCTTTGTCATTCACAAGGTGTTTTGAGCCATAAAAATGTCCCAGGTATTTTGTTCATCTCACTGTTCTCTGCATATCCTGGGCACTGTGGTTATGGGAAAATCAGGGGATGGTGGCATTTTCGGAAATGCTGGAGCCAAAATGTCTAGCGATCATAGCAATGTGCAAAATCACTTTCAGTCTCAGCCTTTCTGATGTTTATCCAAACAGGAACTGAACCTCGATTTTGTGAGTGTACTCAGTTGCAGCCATGTGATTCTGTTTGGCGGAGCAGGCTGTCTACATAAATAAGTGCCTAATAAACTGGCCAGGAAGTGTACATGAGTACATCTGTACATGTTTGAATTACCGATGTGGATTTTAAAAGCATCTGCAGCGCTAGGGTTTTCCGTTTCCGCTCATCCTCACATTCCGTGCCATTTGTCAAATTTAAACAGAAAATACTTCCTGCTTCCATGTCATTAATCGACAGAGCATTCGGACTGGAATTAAACCTCATAGCCGCCCTTTATCTGCCATGCAAATTCGCCCGCAGCAGCTCCTGCATCCTGTGAACTCCAAAAAGTAGAATTAACAGTTTCTGAAAATATGGTTGTTGTTCCTTGTCACTGCCAGCCAAACACTGTAATACTGAAGCACAATCTAACCAACTGGAAGGACAGCAGGACCTGAATGTTGAATGCCTCCCAATCTCCTGTGCGAGCCAATTATATGTATACTGTGCATCGGTAAAGATGTTATGTTTTGGAGCGTGCACACAGGGAATTTATAAATCCTCCAAGTATTATGGATAAACTAAGGAGAAATAAGATGGAATTTGAAATGAATGTTTTGTGAAGGACTTGCTGGCTGTGTGAGTGGCTCAGTGGGCTTTATTGAGGGTGAACTGCGCCAAACTGGGAAGCAGAACAGAGCCTCAGTGTTGGACCAGTAACTGGTTCATATGGTTGGTTAATGACTTAACCGTCTCTGTCAGCTAAGGTTTGGCAAGTCTGGCCGGCCTGTTTTAGAGAACAGCGTTCAGCTTTGAAGTGTTCAACCTGTGCTGCACATGCAGGATACCCCCCCTGCTTTGATCTGCTGGTCCCTATGCAGTGGGGGGCTAGAGAGTCATTGCTTTGAAGTTATGAATCCAGGCTACCTGACTGCCACCTACCATGGTTTTTTTTAAACCTGGGACTGACTAGAGATGCAGATTCTTATTTCATTTAATCTTACTGACCGGCAAATCAAAGACATTAGTGAAATCTGGCACTGTGTGGATGCTGTTGTGTGTAACACTTACATCACCTAGCGATACCCATTGATTGGTATGTATGCAGTGTTTTTCTTGAGCGTCACTGTGATGAAAGAGGGACATTTCCGCCATTGCTTGAAAACATGAGAGCTCTCGGAAATCCGCTGAAGAAAATCTAGGGCTTGGATTATACACTATTGTATATGAACAAAGAGAGTGACTCTGTGTTGGCAGTCTGCTGCATAACCTTTGGTCATCCGCTTGCGGAAGGTAACAGTGTGTCAGTTCTGCTTTTCTACAGCTGATCCCTTCCTGTAGATGAATGCTGTTTCTTTCTGATAAACCCTTTTTCCAGCCACTGCTTTTACGTGATATTTGAATGTTATTTTTTGCCCATTTTATACAGGTGCTTTATTTCGGTCCTTTAATGTGTAAATTATGTTTGTTAAAGGGATTTCGGCTTATGCCAGCCATGAAAATAACACCGGAGGTTAGGATAAAGACAAGGATCTGTGCCACGTGACTTTCATCATCTGAGAAATGCCGGGTTCCCCAGAGAAACGTTTCAAAAGGAGGGTATCTGATGCAACCTCTTTGAGTCCATTCTGTAGAGGTACTCATATTTAAGTATTCATCGATTTGAATTGGCAAACAAACCTCATTCATAACACCATCATGGCCCATCTTCCTCACTTTCTCTCGCTCTCTCTTTCCCCCACTTGAATATCCTCTCTCCGTCGCTGCAGCGTTAGTCTCAGACCACACAGTGTGAGCTGACAAACTTCCTTCATCAACTGCAACAATTTATGATTGAAAATGCTGTGGTATCTGTTAGCTTCAGCCATAATGCCACGTCAAGAACAAAGTCTGATACAAAGCTCTTTTATTAGCAGTCCTGAAAAAAACTACATCAGGCACCCAACGAGCACCAAACCAATTACACATAAGAAACACCGGGTTGTCAGACACTGAACTCTAAGATACACACATGGTGGGAGATTTACGGAAGTTAATTACACATGAGAATCGGACAGGGTACACATAAGACACGGGCAAACACACGCACAATAATAGGGAATATAACCATTAACAATAACAACAGCAATACAAGGGTTATTTATAGCTTGCACGCGGGGCATGCTGGGACATGTGCAAATCGACCAGACGACACTTAGCTCACCGATGCCACACAACCCCCCCCTTAAGGGTCAGCTGTCCTGGCGACCACTAGAGCCAGTCCCACCTTAGTCTAGCACAAAGTCCTGTAGGTGTGATGGCAGCCACTGCAAAAACCTCCTCGACCACCGTGTGGCAGTGAAACTGGGGGACGATGGACCAGGCACAGGGTCACTGTCAGGGGCTACAGAAGCAATACTGCTAGCGGCCTCCGGGAACAGGCCAACCTTGGGGTGGTATGGGGCCAGTCTGTCCCGGTGCACAATGACCGACCAAGACCCTGGGGCAGTCCAGGCTTCAGGTGGTCACTGTTGAGGCGCTGGGTGGCCTCTGAGCATCGCCTTATGTCCCGCACATGTCCAGAGGTGGTGGCTGACTCTGGTTCAGGTCAAAAGTAAAAAATTAACTAAACTGGGGTACACAGCTCCCGCCCAAGCACCAGTATAGCTGGCGTGAACCCAGCTGACTCCTGGGCCACCGTCCTACAGGCCCACAGGATCACAGGGAGATGGAGGTCCCAATACCGTTGGTGTTGATTGGTCAGGATCGCAAGCTGCGTTGTTAGGGTCTGGTTAAACCTCTTGACTAGCCCATCGCTTTGAGGGTGTAGCGGGGTAGTATGGATCTTATGTACACCCAGCAGACGCAGACCTCTGCCATGACAGCGGACTCAAAGTTGCTTTAGTCGCTGTGGAGCTCTTCTGGGGCCCAAAACCTGGAAAAGAACTCATCCACCAGCTTGGTGGCAGTTACAATGGCACTCTGCTCTGGCACTGCATACGCCTCTGACTACTTGGTAAAGTAGTCCATTGCTACGAGTACATACCGGTTGCCAGAGTCAGTGGTGGGAAAGAGGCCAAGGATGTCGACACCAATGCTCTCCATGGGGCTGCCAGACTGCATGGACTGGATAGGGGCCCGGGAGTGGTCATGGGGGCCCTTGCGTGCTGTGCATGTGTCATAACAGTGGACATGCAGCTCCACATCCAAGCGGCAGCCTGGCCAGTAAAACTGTTGCCACAGTCTGCGCAGTGTCTTAGTGATGCTGAAGTGCACCACCCCTGGGGACGCATGCACACTCCGCAGCACCACCTCCTTCAGTGGCTCAGGGACCAGCAGCTGCCACACGACCTGCTCTGGCACAGGGCTCTGTCAGCGTCGATATAATAGTTCATCTCGGAGGGCCAGGCTGTCCCACTGGGAGCACTATGCCCGTGTGGTGGGGCCGAGGGACCTCAACTCTGACCACTCTGATTTTTCACCTTGCTGGAGCCAGCCCAGCAGACGAGCTAGGACTGGGTCCCTGAAGTTGGGTGCATGGACGGGCAGGTCATACAGGTAGACAACACAGCAGCTTTCCGGGATCCCCTCAAGCACCTGTTCCATAAGCCGCTCAAAGGTAGCAGGGGCATTACAGAGCCCAAAGGGAAGAACACCGAACTGCCACAGACCAGTCTTCTCACGAGCCTCCGGGGACAGCTCCACCCGCCAATAACTGCTACGAAGATCCAGCGAATTGAACCACCGTGAGCCGGCTAGGGTATTAAGGGTGTCATCAATATGGGGCAGGGGATAGGAGTCTATATTGGTGATGGCGTTGAGCCTGCGATAGTCCATGCAGAACCGCCAGGTGCCATCCTTTGTCTTAGCTAGGACAGCAGGGGTGGCCCACGGGCTGGTGGATGGCTCGATGACTCTGGAGGCAAGCATCTCCCGGACCTTCTCTTCAGCAGCAACCCTTTTCACAAGACGTAGTCGGCGGGGGCGGAGACGGACGGGCGAGGCACCATCTGTGTTGATGTCATGCTGCACCAGGTTGGTGTGGGTGCAGTCTTCATTGGGCAGCGAAGATGTCCACATACTCTTCCAGCAGTGATCACAACTGAGCCCTCTCCCCTTTGTCAAGACCCTCAGCACTCAACTGGTACAGAGACTCAATGGTTTCTGCTGTCAATGCCTGGGTCACTGGAGCTCAGAGCAGAGCTGCTGCAGAGTCCGGAGCTGGTGTCCAAGGACTTGTGCAGGGTAGACATGCTGACCAAGCTTCCAGTTGGTGGGATCTCACTGCCTGTGGCAATGGCTCAGAGGCTATGGTAATGGTGTGTGTCCCCAGGGCCAGGGTCATCTGTTGTAGGTCGAGCACCACCCTCTGGTGGATGAGAAGATCCATCCCCAGGATGCAGTAGTCCTGGATTGGGGTAAGCCAGAATTCATGGGAAACCAGCACGCACCCCATCCTGAGTTGTACCCTGTGACAACCCTGCATAGGGATGGTGTCCCCGGTCACTGAATGCAACTAGGCAGTGGTGGTCCTCCGGCCCAGTAAGGAGTGCCCCTCCATCCTAGGCAAGAGTCCTGTGCTTACTATGGAGACTGTAGAGCTTCTGTCTATTAGACCACAGCAGGGCACCTCATTGATAGAGCAAGGCAGAAAGGGGCTCCGTAGATCTCCGAGCCGACCAACAGGATAGATGTCCAGGAATGGGCCTCTGTTGATCTGGAATTATGTTAATGATGCACTCTGTGTGTGGAGTCACTGGAGTGAGCTATATAAACCAAAACCAGCTGCCCTGGCATGTGCAGACAATAACCTGATTAGGTTGTCTGAGATCTCAGCAAATTTTGTTGGATCATTTTGGTAATCATTTATTCAGCTAGAATCCAGACCATCCAGAGCTATTGTGGCAGCAACAATGAAGGCAATGTGGAGTCACTCCATCCAAAAAACTGCATGCTTTTGGGTTGTGGATGGAAACCAAGTACCACAGGAAGCATTTTGGCAGTATATTAGTGGTAACACTTTTTATGAATGCCATATTTATAAGAATCTATCAATAGATTCATAACACATTATAATGCATTTATGAAGCATTATAAACATAGCTATACATATTTATTAAAAAACACAATATGTTATAGCCATGTTTATTATGCCTTATGAAACTCCCATGTATAATACACTATAGGCATATATACCTTCACAGTACAGTACAAAGTGTCCTTAATTCTGATACAGACCATTTTAATGCGTTATGAATTGTCTATAGTGTATTATAGATGAGAGCTTCAATGGAGGTTATGAAGTATTACGGTCAACACTATAGTGCCTTATGACTGTTAATAGAAGGTGCAATGCTTTATTTATCCTTATACTGTCCATTATAATGCATTTAATATGAAGGTATCTATAGTGCATTATGCATGACAGCTTCAGTGGAGCTTATGAAGTATTAGAATGAACACTAGCGTGTTTTATAACTGTCAATAAAAGATGCTGTAATGCTTTATTAATTCTTATTCCAACCATTATGATGTATTATGAAGGTGTCTATAATGCATTATAGATGACAGATTCAAGAAAAGTGTTTCCATAATAGTCTCAGTGTGAGTTATAATAACAATAGCAAACCAACCAAATCTCACACAGACTATACCAAATATATTCAACTTCATATGCAAATCTTCACTTTGTAAATCAGACTTTTTTCCACACAGAAAGATTTCAGTATTCCAGACCTGGTTCTCAGCTCCCTGGTAATACCATGGTAACCAGTTTGTCGGACTTGCCTTACAGTCAATACTGTGGGTCACAGAAATGATGTGTTTTAGCATGGTGCAATATCCCAGCCCAGTCCTCAGGGACCCCCAGACAGTCGACATTTTTGCTTCCACCCAGCTCCAGGTTGTGCCCAACGGCCTAGTGCTTATAATCCATTAGCATCTGAAGAAGGATATTCTTCCAGAATTTTCAGTACCTTCTTTAATTGTATGTATATTAAAGCATAACAAAACCATTGTGGTCATTGAATCAAGTGAACAGCCAAATGCTTTGTACTGCATACCACAGAATGCGGCATATTTGAGGAAAAGGTCAAGGTCTTCCACAACCACTAGCTCAAAGTTGATGGGGATGGATCAAGTCTTTGCCTTCTCTAGCAGGAATGGAATTCAGGAACATGAACCTTTTAATGCTTATTGGCAGCCTCTCTCTTCTTTCAGATTTGACCATATTCTGAGGTTTCATTCCACGAATTGAGGAAATATCATTTTCAGTCTGATGACATATATCCATTCATATTTCAAAATACAATAATAGAGCCCTTGTGATTTCAAACAAACAAAAATGATCCTGGCATTCAGGTTTTTTCATCTAAATCTCGAATTTTTTCTGGTTTTGTTGCCTCCATATTCCCCTTGAAACTGAAGCAAATAAAATCAGAAAACCTGTACCGTTGAGCTAATGCAGACAACCTGACTATTGGACCCCCTGAGAAATCTTGCAGCAGAAAATTGTAATCAAAGCACACTGGTGATCCACCCCACACAAACCTGCAGTGTTTGCTATGTTCTTTTGCACTGGGGAAGCCTGTGTATGATGCCTGTATCATTTTGAATTCATAAATTGTAGGATTTTTAAGGTGAGCAGCATAAGAGGGGCCACAATTCACTAATTCACACAGGGGGGCAACTTTATCCTTAGCCAATGATATGTTTCGAATCAGTGAGTGACAAAAGAGGAGGCACTCCAGGATCCAATCAGCTTTCAGTGCCCCTGTTCCCCCCTCCCCTCACTGTTGGTACATTGGTGGCAAGTGTCAGGAGTGCCACACCTGAATGCCCCCAAAGTTCATTTTATGATCCTCACGGAAATCTCAAAGACTACTCGACCTGGAAAAAAATTCCGGCGGGGGGGCGGGCGTTGGCACAGATGGTGGCGACAGCTAAACATTGGTGTCCCTTAACCTGGACTGGGATGACACGGGGGGCCCACTCGCTGTCACCTCGGCTGAATTCTGCAGCACCAGCTGGACCCGCAATAGAGCACAAAGAGCACAGACGGGGTTTAAAGATGCCAGCATGTCCTCGCCAGACCCATCCTTAAAAACCCATCAAGGACAAACCCCCAACGTAAATCACCGCTGTAGCTCTTACAGAATCAGCACACGACTGCATGAGAGGGAGTTTTAAACATAGATTTCCTTTGATCTTACCCTGTGTTTTAATTTATGCTTCTGCTATCAATCAGAGGCCTGTCACCACACAAAGACTCACGGCAGAGTACAGATGTATTCTGTTCGGACCTCCTTACATCGTAAATTACCAGCTTAGAGCTGCGCAAATAATTTTCCTGGGCACTCTTAGGACAGAGTAATTATCTGGGATTTTAAGTAGCATGTGTGTTGGAAAAAAGCCAAGATTCTTATACATTTTCAATTTGCTGACATTTTGAAACGTGATGAAAAAGTTGTGTGAATCAATGGCCAATCGCTATCCTGGTGTTCTAATGATGTCACTTCCTGTTTGGGAAGAATCGAATGCCACAGATACAAATGGGACATTGACTCTTGTTTATCCTCCTTTATACATATTCATGTTAAGAGAATTACATTTAAAACCGAATTGGATGCACTGAAGGGTAGAATATTGATTTTAATTCCAGGAAACACTCATGAGACACCAGTTACATTTTTAGTTAACGCGAAGTTACATAAAACATAAAATTGGCATGGTTCAGCTGCATATTGAGAAAACAACCAGCCTACCTCCTGTATGTAGTCTTCTGTGTATTTTTTACTATTTAAGATTCCATTGTTACTTGTGCATTTAATTGAAAATGATTTAGCTCGGATTTGGAGGCACATGGGAAAAGGTGACGATTATATGGGTGGGTCTTTTGTCTCAATCAGTTGTTCAGGTTATAATATAAGGTGACCCCTGCGGCAATTTTGTGCTGCTTAAAACTGAAATTGCTATGCAGAAAAAAACACAAGGATTTCTTCATAAATAAAACACGATTCCCCTTATGAGGAGTGATTAGTGATTAGTAAGTGAGGTTAAAGGTTTCTAAGTGGTTGAGCATTTTGCTGTTGTTTTAATAGTGCCTTCAGTATGGCTGAAATGGCCAAGGCAGGCCAAAAGCACCCCTACTGCAATGCTATTAACCTCACAATGGAGTTTTATTTAATTTAGTCGTACTTTCTGAGGTCAACATGGAGACGTTTTACGTGGAAACGTTTCTGCCCAGCAAAATGCAAATCTAAAGGTGTAATTTGAAGATCAAATTTACTCGGGGGCACTTGACAGGGCACAAATACTTAGTAGTAACTCCGTTGCTATTGCAGAACATATCGTGATCAAATCATGAACAGATATAGTAGTTACTTGAGACAAAGGATGCGTCATCATTCATTAATGATGAACAAACATGAGATCAGTATTTCACTTGTGTTATTCATTAATACTGTAATTATAATTTGTTACATTTATATAGCACTTTTCAAGGCACTCAAAGCGCTTTACATACAAGGGGGGGACCTCCTCAACCACCACCAGTGTGCAGCATCCACGACGGCAGCCATAGTGCACCAGAACGCCCACCAGCTTACTGGTGGAGAGGAGACAGAGTGATGAAGCCAATCAGTGTATGGGGATGATTAGGAGG
>JABFDZ020000016.1:7947233-7963936 GCA_019775955.2 Pollimyrus isidori
GTTTTGGTAAAGTTAGTGTGTGCAGAGAAAGATGTCTTCTATTTTGAAATGAAGAGTTAGTATATATTTAACAAAATGTATTTTTGAGAAGAAAATTATCCATTTGGCCAATTGTGTTTTGTAGTTGTGAGTTTGTGTTAAGAGTTTAGAAAAAGTATCTGAAGTATGGGTAAGTGCTCGTTAGCGACTGAAAAAAACTGTAATAAAGTTTGATATTTCTGAGTTTGTGATGCTTAGCATATAGCCTGACATTTCTGCTTGCTCCATCCTACCATTGTCTATCTTTGATCTACACTCAGCTCCTACTTGGCTGTTGGGTCTCCAAGTCCTTCAGTCGACTTCCTACCGGTGGCTCGCTAGTCCTGAAGATAAGTTCATCCAGGGGTACCTAATTGCTGTTATAACACTTCAGGAAACACTGATGAAGCACCGAAGCACATTTTACTCGACTTTAAACAGGAACTTCCCCTTTAAATAAACACTTTGCCTTTAAATGAACACTTCCCTTTTAAACAAACACTTCCCCTTTAAATGAGCACATCCATTTTAAATGAACACTCACCCTTTAAATGAAGACTTCCCCTTTAAATAAACACGTCCCCTTTAAATAAACACATATCTTTTTAAACGAGCGCTTCCCCTTGCACTGGAAAAACCTGGTGCACTTCGTGAGGCAGCTGTGCAATTTGTCTGTTTTTAATTTTTTCCCCCTACTTGCTACAGGTCACAACTTCCTTTTAGTGTGTGTGGTAGAAATTGGGAGGATGCATTAAGGCACAGATTGTGTGCAAGTTCAGTGGGAGGCCATTACTGCACCAGCACTCTGTGGTCCATTAAGACCCATTTCCTGTTATCTGCTCTGGGAATTGTGTTTAAATGATTCAGCTGGGCTTCTGCCGGCTCTTCGATTCGGACTCTAGTTTCACGAGTCTGTAAAGGCCTCCATGTTTTCAGTGTCTTTTATTCTCTTGGCCTGCCAGTCACAGGGTACTTTTCGCCAATGTAACGCCGCCGTGACAAAGCGGGCCCGTGCAGGCACGTCCCGTCCAACTCTGCACTCTCAAATGCAATGAGGCTTAACTACATACATCTAGACAGGCCTATTGTCTCCCATAATGCTCAGTTTTTCATTTGCATTAGCTTTCCACATAGCATCATCCGTGTGGTGGAGGCGGAGCTTGTTTTGATTGTACCAAATCACCTCTGAATTAGTTACGCACTAATACTCTAAAATACTCTGGGGGTTCGCTGGTCACAACCGACTCAACGATTTAGATGGAGTAGCTCACTTTCCGTCTCCTTCCTTCTTTGAGTAGTGAAAACAGATTTTAATCTTGCGGCTGCTTTCTCTGCTGAACATTTCAATGAGATAATTTTTGGTTACCAACAGTTTTCCTCGCAGCTTGACCATAGCAAACAGTGGCCAATGTGCTGCTACTTATTGAATTTTGTTAGGCCATCTGACCTTAGCGGTACAAACAAAGCACATAAGACTATACTTGGCTAACCCTAAAATATGCAAATTAGAGCTCCGTAAAATGTATTTAGCTGCCTGTTTTTCCCTTACCGATCCCAGTCTTTCATTTTGCACGAAGGGAATTTTTCTTGCATTAAAAAAATCTCCAGACACACCTTCAGTACAGATTATTTTTTTCTATATTAACTATTGTTTTTCTAACGAAAAGCTAAGTTATGTTCTGTTTTATAAGGAGACTGTGATGTGAATCATATCATTTCTAGGGACGGTTATATAATTCTTTCCTATGACAGCACATTAACGTCTAAATATAGAAATGGCCACAGTTACTATATAGGTCAATGATATCTCCTATTTCAAGTAGCAGGCACTGTAGTAATTCAGAACTTGTAACTGGGAGCTGTAGATACGATTGAATATGGGAGCTATGTATAAGAATACAGGAGCTACGGCATAGGAGATCTTCTTTGACTGTAGATAAGAGACAAGAGGGGTGGCATGGTCGTACAGTGATTAGCACTACGGCCTCCTGCTTCTGAGACATGGGTTTGACCCTCTGCCATGGCTCTGTGTGTGGAGCTTGCATGGTCTCCTCATGTTTTTGTCGGGATTTCTCCTGGTACTCCGGTTTCCCCCTCATGGTGCAAAACCATGCTGAGATTTACTGGAGTTGCCAAATGGCACAGGCGTGAATGGTGTGTGCCCTGCGATCTGTTGGCAACCTGATTATCCAGCCTTGCGCCCGTAGCCACTAGAATCGGCACTGGGCCCCTGCCACCCTGAATCGGACAAGTAGGTGTGGAAAAGGGATTAATGGGACAAGATGCAGGTTAAATAAGGATTCAGCTCAGAAAACATAATGTGTCCGGTGCTCCTCTGTGAAGTAATAAAACATTCAAGTGTAATGGGCTCATTAGCTGCGCGGTGCTCAGTTTGTGTTTATGTTGCACGGGGTGCTTTTCATTGGAAGGTCCCTTGGCGTACAGGGAGTCTAGCTGACAGACAATGCCGGCTTTTACAAGCAACACAGGAAGCTTTTGCCTAAACCGGAGCCTCTTTTTCCTTCTTACTGTGGTAGCCCCCCTTGAATACTCATATATGTTTCTCTCTGAGAGGCGTACCTGAACCTTGGCCTTCGCAGACGGGCTGAGCCTAAAGAGGCCCGGCCGGGTTTGACGACGAGCGCTGACGTCACCGTCACATGCACCTCTTCCGGTGTGACTTGTTCGAGTCGCCCTGGAACCTTGATCACGCGGCCCCGCTTCACGTTGACGACATCCAGACCAACCTCAGATTCTCGCAACTTGATCTTCACAGTGCATATTTACAATTACTGTTGGGTGTGGGGGGGGGAGACCTGAAGGCCTGAGTATTTCACCAGCCACTAGGATTCTTCAATAGCAAAGGACACCCAGGGGAACAATATGCTCCTCTCGATACAGACATATTTAAGCTTAATTTTTTTCATAAGCTCCAGGCCTAGTAGCCATAGAGTGGCGATTTACAGTACTTATCATGGCATCGGCTTCAACTGCAAATTCAGCTCTCAGGTTCAGGTCATTTTCTTGAGTTATGAAATATCTATATATCGCTGGCAGTCGAACTGTGCAGCTCAGTGGAGTGTAATTCTAAGAATCATACTCAGGAGAAATAACTGTGGGAAAATGTATATGTTGCCCTTCTCTGCTGTGCCTTGTTCGATACCCATAAATACAACCATTTGAGACTTTAAATATGCATGTTGCTGTTGCCAGTAGGTGTTCAAGGTCTTATGGCTGTATTTACTTTTTAATTGCCCTGCTGTTACTGATGTTGTGATTTGGAAGATGGGACACCCTTGTCACCCATTTGAGGTATATATTTTAGGCTCAGAGATTAAATCAGGTTTACTCAGTATATTCAGGCAATTGCCGGTCCTCTCAGTGGGGGTGTTAGGTGAAGATGGCCGCCCCCTTTGTGCAGACATCGGAGGGATCCTGTCATTGTGAGGTCCGCATGACCGGACCTGAGCCACTCAACGGGACTCACACTAATTGAGGTCATGTGACAATCTCTTCTAAAGGCTTTTAAAAACCCATCCATCTTTCTCTTTAATGCTCAGAAGTGGAGGAGCTCTCCTGGGGAGGTGACAGAAATGAGACGGCCTACCTTTTCTGGGTCATTAGGCCTCACTGGACATGTGGGGGACTCCTCCCCCAGTCCAACATAAACACTGTGCCCTGCACTTTTCCTCCACCCAGGGGCAATTCTAAGACTTTGTAAGGAGGGGGGAATAAAAGGGGCCAAAATTCATACCAACCTTACTAGCAACCAATGACACATTTTTATTTGGTGAGTAACAGGGGATGGACCAATCAGCTTTCAGCTGGGACTGACACCCCTGTAGCCCCACCCATGACCCATGTGTAATTCCCTACCTGCACCAGAACTGAGAAGCTTCAAATTTCTGGGTTTTGGTCAATGCAACCTTCAACCCAAACAAAACCATCTTCATAATTCCAGTGAATACATCTTACATCACGTGACTGCTGTAAACTGGCACCTCACAGCTTCCTGATACATTTTAGCTATAAATATAGAATATAAAACTTCTAATGTGGCACCCGGATACAAAAACAGGAGCAGAGAAGATAATGAGAAAACAACTTAAGCAGTGCAGTAACTGCAAAGGGAGCAGGCAAATAAAAGGTTGATTGGTCGGGGGACCTGCCTGCATTGTTAAATTAAATAGTCACAATCCCAGCGCTTCTTGGGAAAAGACGGTTATAAATAAAACCACCCAATAAGCAGCTAGCGAATAACACCAGGGGTGTGTTTCTTGGGGAGCTGTGGTCGATCGACTTTTCCAGCGGATGCCTCATTTAGCGCCTGGCAAAGGACAGTTAATTGTCCTTGACTTTATTTGTCTGCAGGAGTCGAGCGCTGAAACTGCTGTCATGTGGTGCGACTGGTGTTTGGAGAGCCGGGAGGCCACGGGCTCTGAAAACACTGCCGGAGGACCGGCGTGATAATGGCATCGATTTCAGCCCCTCCCCCTCGGAAAGAGCAGAGTCGATGTTTGCTTTGCGATGAGCAGGGAGTCTGGCTTGTGTGGCAAATAGCGGCACGTTGATCAAGCAATATTTTGCAGGCATAAAGCATTTACACAGTATTTCAGTGATGTTCTGGGCTTGGGCCAGGAATTGATAGTTCTAAACCCGGTGGCTCGTTGGTTTGAGTCCCACAAGGGCCCATTTCTGATAGTACAGTACCTGTAAGACCAGTCAAATTCTTAAGCATAGTTGTTCAAAAGCATCAGCTGAGCAACTTTGATTTATGGAAGATGAGCAACTAACAGCTATGGGCACCCCTACTGGGGGCAATATCAGCCATTTCTGATGTGCACACTACAGTCATGACCAAAAATATCAATACCCCTTCATTTATGTGAGAAAATGCAGCACTTCTCCCAGGAAATTGTTGCAGTAACAAATGCTTCGGTATTCACATGTTTATTTCATTTATCTATTTTGTTGGCACTGGAATACTGCAAAAAGCAGAGGGAAAAAAAACGAATTTGAGACATTCCACACAAAACGTAAAAAAACGGCCTGACAAAACAAAATTATTGGCACCTTATCAGAATTGTTAAAAATTATTGTATTTCAAGCATCTGATGCTCCTTTCTACTCACCTGTAGCAATTACCAGTCGCTGGCAATATGGAAATGATCACTTCCAACCAGTTAAAATGGAGAAATATTGACTCAGTCTTGTTTTTGAGTGTCTGTGTGTACCACACTGAGCATGGAGAAGAGAAAGAAGGGCAAAGAATTTTCTGAGAATTTCAGAACCAAAGTAATAAAAACGCACAGAAAACCCCGAGGCTACTAGTCCATCTCCAGCGATCTTAATGTTCCTGTGTGCGTTTTACACAACACGGTAAACTTTACGGCACGTGGCAGCGTAGCTAATCTCTCTGGACGAGGCAGTCAGAGAAAGATTGATGAAATGTTACAACGAAGAATTGTTCGAATGGTCGATAAAGAGCCTCGATCAACTTCCAAAAAAAATACAAGCTGACTTGCAGGCATAGGGTAAAAGAGTACCAGCTGGCACTATCTGTCACCATCTGAATGAAAAGGGATGCTATGGCAGGAGACCCAAGACAGGACCCCACTGCTGAGACAGAAACATAAAAAAGCCAAATTGGAGTTTGCTAAAACCTACCTGTGGAAGCCGCAATCCTTTTTGGAGAATGTCCTCCGGACAGATGAGACGAAAATCGAGCTTTTCGGTAAAGCACATCATTCTAATGTTTACCGAAACCAAAAAGATGCCTTCAGAGAAAAAGAACACAGTCCCTACAGTCAAACATGGAGGACTGATGTTTTAGGGTTGCTTTGCTGCTTCAGGCCATGGTAGTCTGGACTGTTTGCATGGTATAATGAAATCTGAAGACTACCAAAGAATTCTGGTGCACAATGTAGGGCCCAGTGTCAAAAAGCTGGGTCTCAGCCTGAGGTCATGGGTCTTACAGCAGGATAATGACCCAAAACAAACTTCAAAAAGCATCCAGAAATGGTTTAAGGCAAAGAACTGGAG
This sequence comes from Pollimyrus isidori, assembly GCA_019775955.2. Lineage (NCBI taxonomy): Eukaryota > Metazoa > Chordata > Actinopteri > Osteoglossiformes > Mormyridae > Pollimyrus > Pollimyrus isidori. The sequence continues at coordinate 7,953,294 of JABFDZ020000016.1, forward strand.
GAGTTCTGAAGTGGCCAGCAATGACTCCGGATCGAAATCCCATAGAGCACCTGTGGAGAGATCTAAGAACAGCAGTTGGGAGAAGGAACCCTTCACATTTGAGAGACTTGGAGTATCTGGCAAGGAAAGAGTGGTTCAAAATTATAGTAGAACGATGTAGAATACTCAATGATTGTTAGAGAAAGCAATTAAATTCAGTTATTTCTTCCAAAGGGTGTGCTACTAAATATTAATTTGAGGGTGCCAATAATTCTGTCTAGGCCATTTTTGACATTTTGTGTGGAATGTCTCAGGATTTTTTTTTTTTGCCTTCTTCTAGTGCCAACAAGAGAAATAAATATGACAACACCAAAGCATTTGTAATTGCAACCATTTTCTGGGAGAAGTGATGCGTTTTCTGACATAAATGCAGGGGCGCCCATATTTTTGGCCATGACCGTATGTAGGTCTGTTGGGCAAAAGCAGGAAAGGGAGGTTTATAAAAGGCTTTCAAAAGCAGAGATATAAAAGACAAAAATACATCTCTGTATAATGTCAAAATCAACCTTGCTTTCAATTGGCTGCTGACAGCCTGCGATTCAGTGGAATTAATTAGTATCCCTTAATTAAAAACATGAATCCAGGAAAAGAATATAAAGTGAAGCAGAGAAACAATTAAAATTTTAGATATGAAACACAGGGATGTGCTATTCAAACAAAGAGCTTTTTAATTAAGGTGACAGGTGATTTAAATAGGACGTTACAGCTGCCCTTATTCGTACACAATAGGGCTCATTCTGCATATGAATAGGAAAAACTTGTGCGGGAATCTCTCATAGCTGTCTTATAAATGTTAGGAGGAAAATGGGGCTGGAACGAGGAGGAGGTGAGTAACCTGCAGCGTGTAACCTCGTAGTAGGAGTACTTGAGCCCTGAACTCTGCATTGGCTACAGGTGTGAGCTGTATAGACCTGGCTGCTTGTGGAAGACGAGTCGTCATAGCTGATGGCTTTGAATCTCCCATCTGAATCGGGCATAAATCCTCCCTCCCTATTAGCTGCATATTTTTATACACGAGATTTCTTGTATTGAAGTGGGGAACTTCTTTTTTGCTATTTGCATGTCTTTGGTGTACATGTCCTTACTCCATTCAGTGCAAACTATTAGAAGCTGTGTTTTGGAATAATAAGAAGACTTTTTAATAGCAAAGTGCATCCTGTTTACAGCCTGACCTACATTTTCGAATAGCGTGAAATACTTGGAAATCTCATTGCGTAGATAGAAACCCAAGTGTCGCTGTTATTTTTAATGCAATTGTGAGACCCAAACGATGGTCTGTGCCACTGTGAACAGCATCCAGATGAAGGATTATTTCATAAACCCCGCAAAGGTACCCACTGCGGGCCAAACCCCAGCATGACCCAAAGCCTCCGGTACAGAAACACAAATGACAGACGCATATATGAAATCACTTTATTTCTGTTGTGCTGTGATTCCATTTTGGAGGGAACGTTACACTCCGACGAAACACTCGATTTGGTAGCATGCAGCGAGAGCTATCAGGCAGAGTGGAAACACAGAATTCACACGCTAGTCTCATAGTTACCTTGCTACCACTGCGGACCGAATGCATGCACACTAGTGCCGACGCACAAGAGAGGAGAGGGTGACGGCAGCACGATACGCAGAAAAACGCACTGAATACAGCAACTCCCAAACACAGGCACTGGAGGACAGACACAGGAACATCTACAGACAGGAAGTACCTCGGAATCAACACCACCGTAACACAGAAAAAAACGAACAATGCAGCAAAACACTTAACAGTCACATTCAGGTTACACCAAAAAAAGAACATTTTTCAAAGTGTCAGGCAGTCAATCTACTGACAGTGCTGAAAGAGCCGAAAAATCAGGCAGACACTTCCGGCTTGCCGAAGCATTAGCATGACTAACAGTTGTATGTAATTGCTGTTGCATGGACCATGTGACAAATATATGCAGTAACATTAGCCAAGTAGCAAATTAATTTTGTATCGTACAGTTTAATAACTGTTTCCATTAATAAAAGTTATAGTAATATCAATAACATGGAATGCAGAGAATATTATTTACACAAAAATCCTTATTTAACTATATTTAATGGCAGCTCTATTGTACAAAAGGCAGTAATTATATTTGAATGTATATTAGTAACAAAATCAAAGTTGTCAGGAGCTATGGATGCGGGTTATTGACAAGCGGCCATATGGTACAGGTTGGGCTGTATCGGGACCCTGCTGTGAATCAGCAGTCCGGTACTACTGAGCTGACACTGGCCGTGTCCTGGGGCTATTAACTGATTTCCTAACCATTCCCATGTAACACATAATAACACCGCTCCCTTAAATAATAATGATGATGATGATGATGATGATGATGATGATGATGATGATGATGAAATATAGCAAAAACAACCCCTTTCTTTGGTTTAATTGAAACGTACATAGGAGCATCTAACTAAACACAAGAGATAAAAGATTACTTCAGTAAATCAGTGAGGCAAGTTCTGCAATGTATGCCCCCCCCTATACAAACACACATCTGCCTTGCTAATCTATGCACAGGACATACAGAAAAGCCACATAATCTAGGATAATCTTTTCCCAGACCCAAGTGGCTGAACTCAAGCACAAGAGCAGACACACCAAGGACATGATTTGCTCCCTATGACTGTACTGCTTGCAGTGATCATTCTCTTTTTGATCATGTCTTTTTCTGTGTCCACATACACACAAAATGTCTATTATCCTGGACATGATTGGCGTGTCATGTTTAACCAAGGCTGCAGGTGATGTCACGAATAGTTTTGGGTGCACTGGGAAGCGTCTGTAATCTACATCTAATGCATTTTGAACAAAGAAATGCCTGCAATTCTAAGCGTATGCCCAAGATGAGGTGTCAGTTTTAAACAATTAATAACACTTAATTTCATTACACAGGAGTGTGTAGTCGGCCATCGGAAAAATATGTATGACTGATAACTTAATGTAGGACCATATAGACGGGAACACGACACATTGGCCGACTAGGTAACACAATTGTTACTAGTTACTATTTTCTGTTAGTTTTTTAGCATCTCAGCATTCAAAGAATTTCTGAAATGATGTTTGTTCGGTGGAATGAGATCATGAATGAAGTACCAGTGCTATAGTGCAGTTCTGAGGACTCTTTCCCAACATGTTTGTGCCCATTAGAAAATCGGAGCCCTTCCGAGCTCCAGACAGAGAAGTCACACGTGATTGGCTGGAACAGACAACAAGCTGACTCAGAAGCTTCTCCGATTCGCTGAAATCAGTGGTTCTAAACCAGCGCAAACCAGCTGGAATGTTTCCGAATATCTGGAATGTTTTGGAATGCTCACTAAGGACAAGTCATCTTAACAGGCAGTTCACATGGCGATAGTTTGGTGTCGGTGCAGGAACTGTACAAAAAATTCAAGGAATTTACATTTCACATATTAGAAAAGCAGGTAGCAGTCAATAAAGGAGCAAAGTGACAAACAGGAGAAGCACACAGCACAGAAAAACAACAACAGCTTCTCAGACGGCATGATTCTGTACATTTAGGTCAAATAATTCATTAGAGTTACTTATAGATGTTTAAAAGGCTATGTTAATGGTGACATCACAATTACACATGTTTTCTTCACATTGTACTACCTCGAAATATCTATATAGTCACATGGTTTCAAAGTGCAAAAATAGAAATAAGGAGTCATTCAGTAATGAAAATGGACGACATTCTCTGATGTTACATCATTCTCAGATTTTTAAATTTATAATGTCATGATGAATTTATACTGTGACGTTGTACCACTTTTAAAAATGTTAATTTATTAATTATTATTATAATTATTATTGAATTTTTTCTTCCTTTTCCCATTTCTTTTGGTGACTCTGTACATACCATCGGTCAACAAATGTGGATTTTAAATTCACTTTGTAAATAAATTTGACTATGGTGTTGATTTATCCATAGGAGAAGAAAACTCTTTTCCGTTTCACAAAATAAAAATATCGAACCATTTCTATAGAACCAGATTGTTTTTTTTTTCATTGCGTTTGTAAATGTAACATCAGAGCCAGATCCATTATAAAAATGAATAAATAGAGCATTTTGAAAAAACTGACTATTGTCAAAAGGAGTCGCTAACTAAGCTTTTAAAGGTTCAGTTAACTGTATGCCACTGTAATTTAAATTCTATGTGTCCTCCGACAGTCTAACCCAACTCTACAACAAAGACTATGCACATGGAAGACAACACCACATCTGAGCGCAGACTCTACTTATTAAGCAGCACGAACAGCAATGAAGATTGTCTGTTATTGCTGATGTGGGATCAAATTCCCATTAATTAACCAACGGACACAGGACAACTTCATTAAGGACAATATTGCACCATGGTCATTGTCTGTTTTATAAAGTATACACGCAGCATCCCTTTTAAACTAATGCGCTACAGAACACTAAACAGCTCTGTATTTACATTTATGAAAAACAAAATATATATAGCCCTCTAGATCCAATTGTGTAGTAGCTTTGATACTATTCTTTCGAGAATCCTGATAGCATCGCTTGCATTGAACGAATGGCACATATAGTCTTTTGACAACTGAAACGAGCATTGAGACGAGCAGGCTTGTCCACACCAAGCCTTTTTGTCCTAGCTAATCAAACGACTCACTCCTCCATGCACAGTGGATGAGCATTCAAACAAACCTTTATTATTATGCACAACGACTGCGGCATGTGTCTGCGAGGGAGCAACTGAAAAACAGAATTATTGCCTTAATTCTTTACATGGCAAAGAAAAATGGAATTCAAATTATACAAATGTAATCACAACACCAACAGCATGCTTGAGAAACATAATTTCGATGTATGTTTATGGAATGGATGGACACATCTGTTTATGCACACAGGAGAGGTTCATAAACACACATATATTTATATATTCACACTGCATGTATATATGAATAATATAAACAACAAAACTAATGACTCGATTATATGATTTTGAGAATTTATTAAAGATAAAAGTATGGCTTATACTCTTAGTTAATTTTCTTTTAGCAACTTTATATATGAATTTATATTATTTTAATCATTATTTCAAACTAGAAGCTATTTACAAACTAAATGTGGGAATATGGATACTGCTGTACTATATTCTGTCTGTAGGGGCAGTGTGGAGCAGTGGGGAAGTTATATAAATCAAAGATTGGCACTTTAGCAGTGCTGGCTGTGTTACTTTTTATTGAATATGTCCTGCAGGGGCCCAGGAAGGTATTTCATGACGGTATCCATGATGCCCTCCTCCTCCTCTTCGGTGTCCCCACAGCCGGCAGGTACGGCTTTTTTCGGGCGGGTCAAGCTGCCCTCAGAGGCCTGCTCCATGGCGGCCTGGGCCTCAGCCTCCTTCTCTTCCTTCTTCTTGAGGCCATACTGGAGGGAAGAGCGATAAGATCAGATGTCTATGGGCCAGACCTCAGATTTCCCAGAAGTCACCGGCATGTGCTGTACTAAACGGGAAGATGGCAGCATCGTGCTCGAGTGCAGCAGTCAAGTCCGATGGCCTCTTAACCAGATGGGTGCCGATTCAAGTGTCAGGCGGAGCTCTAGTGGGAAACCCATGGGCGAGACGCTTAACATGAAGGCTTCCGATGAAAAAATTCAGTTTGTGTAAATGAGTCAACATTTACAAAGAAATGCACGGCCTAAAGTTTAAAGCAGAGTCAACAAGCAGGACTGTGAAACCGAAGACGGATTATAGTCTAAAAGCTACTGGTTCAGAGCTGCTTAGCGGCTGTGCCTCGGAAATTGACCTGAAATCCTTAAGTAAAACGAAAGATAAAGTATAAGCCGGATAGAGAAGTTTGCTAATTAGCCGTATGCATTTAACAAGTGACCTGTGGATATCTGTGCAATGTTAATAAACAGAGGTGGAAAGTTCAGATCCAGAAATTACAAATCCAGACCAGGATTTCGTTTCAGCCAACCAGTTGAGTACCCTTTGAATGTGACTCTTTATGTTCAACTGGTTGGTTGGAACTAAATCCTGGTCTGGATTTGTACTTTCTGGATCTGAACTTTCCACTTCTGCCAATATAAGTCATAGACATAGCCATTCTTTTGCCTGAGATGAACCACTCAAAGACTGGTCTTTAATGTGCCTATATGCTCCATTTGCTTCTTCAGTGCACTTTCATTTATATTTTTTTAAAAAAAAGCCTTAAATATTTTATGCTGTAATTAAAATCACTAGCAAAACATGATTCCTTGGTCCCTTGCACTATCTGAACCTGTGAAGTAAATCGAAAAGAGAATCTCCACAAAAAGTACTTAATTTCATCCAGGTGTTTTCACAGGACTACATCTGATATTTACAAACAAGTAAACATTTCTGTTAAAAACATAAACTTTAATCTGTTCCAGATTTAATTACAACAATAAAACATCTTTCGCTTTCAGGGTAAATACCCATTAACACAGATAAATGTTTTTAGATGATCAGTGTGGGATTATGCACTACATTCAGGGCATAACAATGATGGGCGCTCTGGAATCAGATACTGCCCCAGAACATAGAATGTGAACATAAACTTAAACTGTATATGATCAATCTATTCATTGTCTCAAAATTTTCTAATCAGAATGAAATATCAGGGGAAAAACAATGGGAAAAAACCTGTCTAACAGTTTAATATTGAAAACCCGAGCTTACACAATCCCCCTTTAATGGAATTAAAATTACAGTAGGTTCCCTTGCAAAGCTCAGCAGGGTCGGATCAGCTTCAGAAGAAGAAACAAGTGCAACCTCGTTTGGGACTGAACATTTTCTGTTTTAAACTTTCCGACTCTGAAGGTCACGGTCCTGAAATTCAGAACTGCTGGAAGATAAAGTGTAATTAACTTGTTTCCCGAAAGGCCTGAGAAGATGTAGAGCTTGGTGCTGAGATGGTAAATGAAGGTAACCAGGCGGCTCGCCTGGCTCAAAGTGGCCGGCATGAGCTTTCTGGGTCAGGCTTGTTCTCCAGGGCCCAAGCCTACCTGTTCGCTGTGCAGAGGAGTGTGCGCCAGGACACCATGGCAAGGCAGCTGGCCCTGGAAGAGTGGGGCCTCATGGGAACAGCCACGTTGCATGCAAGTGGAGGAAAGCCAGCTTCTCGTGAATAGATGCAATCTCCTTGCTTGTGCCTTGCTGTCACTGAGAGAGCAGCAATGATGGCCTTTTCCAGTAAAAGGGGGAGGGGGCACTAGGACCCAGGAGCCCAACCAATTCATCCAGACGAGGTGTTCCCAGCTCTCACAAGCTCTGAAGGTCAATGTCATGCTCCTCACACATTCTACAGAAATGTGAGTGTCTCATTAAGGGTGGGGGTGGCAGCGTGGCTCATACTCCTGGCTTAAGCCGAACATAAGCTGAATCTCTGGATTACTTAAATAATGTCATAATGATTTTTGTTGGTGGTATAGTATGCAAATCCCATCCCTTCTGGCTGCTTAAAGGGAAACGAGGAGCTCAGGACTTTTTGTTCTCGTCGTGGAGCAGGACGGGGGAACAGCTCCTATTCTGCGAGTGCAGAGGGCCTGCGGGTGTCATTCGTGACAAGAGAGCCCTGAGACAGCCTCCAGCACCATCCTGGATTCTCTTCAGCTTGGCTGAGGCCTGTACAGCAGCAGTGCTTCATATCGTAACCCCTCCACACTCATGCATCGGACATTCCTGCTTTTGGTCACTGGCCAGTTGGCGAGTGAAAGAGATGAACAATTAAACGGTAATATTTTTGGAGCTTGCTAAAAGATATCAATAACTCATAGACGAAACGTAAGCCAAAAGCAGTGCTGGAAACGATTTGGATAGCATAAAATTATATACGGTCTAATAAATAAAAATTAGTACAAAAAAATCTAGTTAAAATGGACTTCAGAGGACCTGGGAAAACAGTCCGTTATATCCAGAGTTGCTGTTTTCCCAGAACACAACTACAGGACACATTTACTCATGCCACACCCCAGCAGACTCACTTAGTATGGCATAGATTATTATATTGTACATGTATTAATCCAACTTTACGTGACTGTTAATTATCCCGCCTACGTACCTGCGCTGGATATCACCGGCACGCCACGTGCCTTGTAGGCGGAGCCTGCATGTCCGTTATAGCCCAACAGAACTACAGCTAAAAGTGGCCCTGGGGTCCAAATTGTCGGGTCCGTTATAAGCGAAATTCCGTTACGTGCGAGTCCGCTACATCCGATGCATGTTCTTAAACTGCTGAAACCAGTGGACCTTGTCCGTTATAGATGATATTCCGTTATAAGCGAGTCCACTGCAATGCACAATATATCTTAGTGTAAGTGCATAGAATGTATATATATATATATATATATATATATGTGCCCTGCGATGGGCTGGCCCCCCCTCCAGGGTTGTTCCCTGCCTCGTGCCCGTTGCTTCCGGGATAGGCTCCGGACCCCCCACGACCCAGTACGGATAAGCGGTTTGGAAAATGGATGGATGGATATATATATGTGTGTGTTTTTTTATTTAAATGTCTTGGCCTGAGTACGCTGTGCATCATTGGTAATTGGTGTTGTTCTGGCTAGCAGACTGTGAGTAGACATTAGGGAGACCCAAGTATTATTCACAAATTGTCACATTCGCTGTCCCCAAGGGGTTGAAGGGGTTGATGTACTGTAACACAGAAACTGCCGTAGTACCTTTGTGCACTATAATCTAACCCGGATGACTTCAGGAAAATCCTCACTTTGGATAAAATATACAGTAAATATCCTTTAATTTCAACCATATCACATGAACTTTTTGGTTTGGGCAACATATCAATACGTTGTTTTAAGTCTTTATTACATATTTGAGAGATATTAGCGTGAATAGAGAGAGCCTGTTGCCTCTCTTTTATATATGAGCAATTCCACATGAATGTGATATATTATTATAAGGGCATATAACTGTATAAATCAATTAATGTTGTCCAAAAGTCCCAAGAAAAAGAGCTTTGTGTATCCTGACAGGGCTGATCAAACTCACTACATAAGACCTGCTGGTATCGGGCACTGTGATAAAAATGGGGCTACCATGTCCATCTAGCAGCCTTTAGATATTCTATGAGACAAATTTGGCATCAGGTTATCATTTTATACAGGCTAATGAAAGTGTTTATAAAGGATGTGCAGCAACACTGAGGCTAACACATATACAGGTATGTTCAGTTTAATTATTAATATGGAAAGAGTAGCTTAAATGATCCGCAGTTGCATATCATCACATGGTACGAAGGGAAGGTAGGCATTTTGGCAAATGAATGGGGTTTATTGAACTAAACAGCCGCAGGGAAACAAATGAGACTTGGACAAGGGTAGATAAGCGCGACGTCAATGACCGGACTGGGGCCGATGAGACAATCGGGTACTTAAATGCAAACTAACTAGGGGCAACAAGCATCAGGTGTGGTGCATCAGGACCACATGAGGAAGAAGACAGGAGGGTCAGGCAGACATCTTGGGTAAGACATTACGCACATATAACTCAGACTTGTGGTAGGAAATTTGTGAAGAAGGAAACATTAAACCCCGACTTGGAATGTTTCACGAGAGCAGCTACAACACTAAAAATAGCCTGAATTTTCCTCTCAGTCTTAAATGTCACTGTTTGTTTTTTTTATTATTATTTCTGAAGCATTTTACAGCATTCGTGCCAGTAGGCTGGTGTCCCAAGCAGTGAGTGCCATCGCTCTTCACCCCAAAAGTCCCGCAATCAGACACATGTCAAAGCGTTCGCTCTTCATGCCCCAAAAAGGTACCCACAGGACTTTTTTCTGCTCCCTGTCAGTCGTCTCTGAGTAGGTTCCTCTAGGTTCCCCTTCCCCAAGGTGAGCTTTTAAAAGATTCATTTTTCATAAATTTCACTGAACTGCTTCCAGACCACACCGGCATTTGCTGCAGTGATGCTGCTTCTCTTTACAGGTGGGTACCTCCAATCCAGAGAGTAGAAGTCCAGACCAAGAGTCCGCTATATCCAGACCACACCAGAGTTCTCAACCAATCAGCTGAGAACTCTCTGACTATAACTTTTTATACTCAAGCGGTTGGTTGAAACAAAATTTAAAAAAAAAAAAAAATAAATAAAAAAGAAAAAAAAAAAAAGAAACAAAATCTCGGTCTGGATTTTTTGTTCTCTTGAACTGAATTACCCACTACTGCTTCTCTTAAATGAACCTCCAGAGGAGAAACAAATACCGTCACTAGCTCTGTTTAACAACTTTCACAAATATTCTGGAATACATTTACTTCTCTTTGACCAACTTTAATAAATTCAACAGAGAAAATAAAACTTCACTTGGAGTCTTGGCTCAGAAATTCTTTAAGTGAGTCTGGCTCCTCCTGTGAGGGGCCAAAGAGAGAGAGGAGGTATTGTAGGTGTTGGAGGTGTTTGCGCTCTGTAGGTGTTGGAGGTGTATGCAATCTGGAGATGGGGGTGTATGCACTCTGTAGGTGGGAGTGCATGCGCTCTGTGGGTGGGGTTGTATGCGCTCTGGAGATGGGGATGTATGCGCTCTGGAGATGGGAGTGTATGTGCTCTGTAGGTGGGGGTGTATGCGC
>JABFDZ020000016.1:7973287-7984535 GCA_019775955.2 Pollimyrus isidori
TTATTATTATTATTATTATTATTATTATTATTATTTTTCCACTTATGCATTTTTTTAGGTGGGAAAAGAATGATTTATGTTTCTGTTAGCGCTGTAGTCTAAGTTGGGACCAGGCCGAGCCCCTGAGAGTGACCTTCTGTGAAATGCCGCATTCAGACAGGGCCTATTGGCTTATATTATGCCTAAGTACTCTATATAACATACTTGAATGGGGATTCCTGTTTGTTTACCTATTTTAAAATTAGAAAAACACCAGAAGCTGCCTCTCTACCACCCAACATCTGGCTGCTTTAAATAGAAGTTAATTCGCAGGCAATTCAGTGTGGAATTTGAATAAGGCCCATAACCATCGGCGTGCATTCAGTGTCCATCACGAGCGAATCAGCGACGCCACACCTGACTGCATAGTCCTGTATCCTATCCACTATGGTTTGTGGAGTATTATTAGACCTGTGACTCGTCTTTGGAAGTTTGCTGTGTGTACAGACACTGGAAATGTTGAAAGGCACCGTGCACATAGACGAGGAGAGAGTTTCATAGAGACGGATAGAAAAAATTGGGATAATTATTGAAGAATCTTTCGCATGAGAACTCATATCCAGTCTGGGCGACTCCCCCCCTCCTCCGCCCCGGAGCATGCTGGGAAAAAGGTGTGCGTCAGATGCACCCGGTGGGATGGTAATACAAAGCGCTTGAAACGGCAGCGCGGCTTCACCTGCAGAGAGTTCAGGTTCTGAGTACCACAGTCAATTAGTGAGCTTGTTCTGCCTGGGTCTTTGTGATGCAGGTACCTATTAACACCAACTCCAAGCCATTTATTCTGTCAATATAACTTACAAGCACCCCTACCCAACCGACAAATTACCCAGTGCCTAATGCGTCCGTCTCTGTATGGGCCTTTTATGTTCCTTACTCTCTTAAGAAGAAAACTTCATTTTGTGGCTTTCAGGAGGAGAAGTTCATTTCTGGTCAGTTTGACGTCTCTGAAATGGAAGTATGTTTATGGTACTGGTGGATATGGATCACTGATGATCACATTCTGAATTTCAGATGATTTGTAATGGATTACCAGGTGTTACAGTCAGGTGTATCCCTGTAATGGTTCATGACCTATGAAAGTGCTTCTCTAAATTTAATTCAATCAGTTAGTCAGTGAGTCTCAGTCAGATGTTAACACCCAAGTTTAAAGGGACATACTGGAATGTCCATACTGGAATGTCCATACTGGAATGATAATGTCAATATAAAGTGAAAGCGTGGCTGTTAAATGTCCTTAATTCCACCTTTATTTACTGTTATTAACATTTTACATAAGAACAAAACATTTAAGTTTAATTAACTTCAGGAATAAAAACTAGGTGACAAGATATTTTTTTCATTCAAACATTAATTAAACATGGGCGACTCGCTGACAGTACGAGTCTGTGCTTGCAGCCTTGCCTGCAGGTTCCATTTTGCTTTGAATTGAATTTCCAGGCTAAAATAATCGATCAAACTCTCATATCACTTTGAAACAGACTTGGTTGCTACCTCAGAACAGTAAACCTACTTTCCAAACAATGGCAGCGATGCTGAAAATCCCATGCCTTTTGGGCCCTGGGGCACACTCATTAATCAATGGATCGACCCAGTTTAAGAGTAAGCACCACTGGTGTTTAAAATAACATTATTTTATCCTTATTCGAATATTTTATATCCTCAAACCTATCTGTTCCATTTAGGGTCTAACTGATTTAATAGTATGTAGTGCACGGATGTAATTTAGGCATTACTATGCTTCTATCCAGTGATGTCCCTGAAAGTAGAGCATCCTCTGAGCAAACTTATGTCAAGCTTTCCATGCAAACATGTTAATACCGACCGGGTGGGTGAGGCATCATGTGTCATGGCTAGCAGCTTGATGGCACCTGACTGCGTAGAGCGCTTACGTAGCCTGTGGTGATATTGTCAGGCTTCATTCCCACGGCCGAGTGGCATCTCTGACGTCCCGGTGCTGTGGGGCCTCTGGACGCAGCCAGTGTGCAACGACGTGGGACTTCAGTCTACAGTCGGCGGGTGATTTTTACTCAGACTTGAGTTCTGAGCCCGGAGACCCTGGCAGGAGTTTTCTTTAAAGTTCAGCGGCACAGTCAGAGCTGGGCCTGCTCTCCTGGCATACAGTACAGTGACATTAACGCCTTAGAAGGCTCTTCAGAACATCGGGAGGAAGCGTGCCTCAGACACCGTAGGAGACTCTGCGCTATTCATCAGCGTGCCGGAGGGAGGGGTCTTCAAAAGGAGGTGGACCCCATCTCCTGGACCTGATCCACAGCCCCGCAATCATTTCACCAAATTTCACACCTTCTGAAGTACCGAGTGCAGCTCTCCAATGTGAGACTCATAATAATGACAGAAGCACAAGTACCGGTACAATGAAAGATAGCTTTTCCATGAATAAATGCTGCCTCTTGATTACTTTCATTCCAGTTGATGTTGTGCAGGTCCTTGCACAATCATTAACCCACAGCAGTGAAACATCACTATTTAATTAAAAATCCTATTTCTGAATATTAGTTTGGTTGATGTGACATGTACATGGATAAACATTGACTGGCTATTTAAAAACTGGAAAATGTAATCATTCCGTTTTGTTTCCTTATGATTTATTTCTTTTCACAAAAGATTCCCAACGCTGTATGCAAGGTTCACCCAAGAGTGCATCAAAACATAAAGAATTCATTTTTCCAGATTTGCACAAAAGGATGAAGGAGAGCGATGCGCAGATATAAATACAGACCAGGAAGCTTTTTGCTGACTCATTGCAGCCCCGTCTAGGTCACAACCAACAGTATTGTTACTGAACGCTAAGAATTCCTGCGCTGCACGCTCAGGAAAGGTGACAGGAACATAGGTCCTGTTGAGCCTGACATCTCGGTCATGGTTATGAATCTGTGCTGTTTGGAAATCCTGGTATCGCCTACGTAGCGAGAGTTTAACCCTGAAGCTACCCTCGCGCAAGAAATGCTTTAGGTTCATTAGCTGAGCTTGGAATTCATTAGTGCGAATAATACGGAAGAGTGACCTTGGCCGAAGTCACATTTGTCTCGCTGTGACACACACAACTGACCCAAACTCTCTGTCTGTCTCTAGTCAGGGTGCTTTCATCGCTTTAGCGACACGTTTTAAAGATGCTGGTTCGAGCCGCTGTCAAAATGGAAAACGTATAAACTGGTAGAATAAAGGACCACTTCCTTCATCTTACATCTGTCAGCCAAGTCACTCCCAGCCCAGAATAAACGGGCACAAACCCCCCCCCCCCTTTGTTCGTTGATGGGCCCTTTAATCAAGTCTTGGGTGTCTGTCGCCAGACAAGCACACTTCTTTGAAGTCTCCCCCTCTTTTTTCCCCAGCGAAGCGACAATCTGAGGTTACGCCGCGATTTGATAAGAGTCACTGCTTTTGCTTGAAGGCGTCTCAGTTTTAAATGTCAAGAAATCCCTGGGGGGAGCCAAGGGGCCTCGGGGGGGGGGTGAGGAGATGACAGAAACGTATTCGGGATAGGAGGAGAGCAAGACCCCGGAGGTGAGGCCCTTGCTGACTCACAGCTGGCCACGCCCCTCCTGGCGTCGCAGAATCCCGCCCTTTTTTCCGCCGCGCCGCGCCCTCATCAAGCCGCTGCTCTGAGTCGCCGCCCAGCCATTTTCACAGCTTGCCGGCTCCACGCTGCTTCTCTTTTCTTTTATTATTCTGAATCTCTGCTTTTCACATGCATGACTATTAAGATACCGGCGATCTTATTTCGGGAACTTTTAGCCAACTTATTGAATTATTTAAGTCAATGATTAAACAGCTCTGTAATTGAAGACACAGAGGGCCTTTCTTGAGGAAATGGACAAAAAAAGCGATTTTATAAAAGATTACAAATGCAGCGATTTTAGCATTGAATGTAGAAGGACTGCAGTAAAACTGGTGATGCTGGTGAGCACTACAGGTTCATCCCAATTTACCAGAGCCTCAAGACATGTGTGCATCATCCCTTGCACTTGACAGAAGCTTTCACTGACTGTGAGTGTTTGTGGTTGGGGCATCGCCATGACAACAGTCCATTCAATCCCTATTTGCTTGGAATATCTAGTTCCTATTATGGGAAGATGTTAATAACTGTGACTACACAGATGTTACTAAAATGAAAGATGGAGCACTCAGAGTAGTACGCAATATCCTGATTCTGTTGCAAACATGGTGGCAGTGATGGGTAACAGGCACCAGTGGCCAAAAGATATTGGTCTTTTGTATAAACTCCTAGGAAAGATCAAACATAGTATGTAGGGAGGAGCAAACCTGCGAGGCTATTAGCCTAACCCCCGCTGTCCCCTGGGGGCCCACACACTCAGAGGAAGCCCCCATGGGTCCTCCAGAAATCCAAGTCACTCAGGGTCAGAGCTGAAGCTCGGGGCGAGGCCAGGCGTGTCGGCGGGCAGTGGACCAGCCCTGTCTCTCTGGCTTAATGGCTTTGGTGGTGGGGTTTACGCCCCCCCCCAAACATAAACCGGTCAATGCCTCAGCCTCGCTGACAGGAGTCACTCGCTCGGAAAATGAGCCTTTGAGCCGTCTTCGGATCTCGTCTCTGCTGCCCCGTGGAGAAGACACCACCCTCGACTCCACCGAAAGTGGCCGAGCTTGGACGTCCTTCCGAAACACTGTGCTTCACCGTGAAGCTGACGCTGCGCCCTGCCTCTGAAAGTGGGGCTCCCTCTGCCCCCGAGACCGATACGCCCGACGGAGGCCGTTTCCCGTTAGCAGCTTAGAGCGCGGATGACACGGCGTTTCCGATGAGTACATTCACACTCTAAATGGCCGTTCTATCATCTCTGCCTCTCCCTAATTAGCAGATCGCAGCAAGGTGCCAACACATGAGGATCTGACTCAGCTTGACTGCTTCTTATGTGACCAGGCCAGCTGTCACATGACCTACCGCCCCCACCCCCCAAAAAAAAAAAGAACCAGCCATTAAAATAGCAATACACCAGTGGCAAAAATTGTGGAAACACTTCTAATTTTTAGAGATTGTAGAACCTTATTCAACTGTTGCTCCAATTACTTATTTAATTATCATCATTACCACCAATATTCATGTAGTAATACTTAAAACATGATGCCAAAAATACTAGGTGTTTACACAATTTTGGTCACTAGTGTATGTTATTATTTTCACATGCCCCTTGCATTGTCTTTACCATGAACAATTTCTGCATGGTAAAGCATGGTTTCTGAACAATTTCTTACAAACCTGTAAACAAACATGCTTTTAAAATAATTACTCGTGTCTTGTTGGGGAAATTCAGAAGCAGTGGTTTTCTACCCTGTCTTTTAAACACCGACCATGTGGACTGTATAGCCTGTTGGTTTCCCTTTTGCTTGGTTTATTGAATACAATGGAAGGAGTTTCATTTCTATAAAGGATTTTTTACTGACAGAGAATGAAATATGACGTCTAATAAAATGATTTTTTAACTCTTTAGTGTAACATTCTCATTACTTTTGTCTTTTCTAATTTATATTGTTATATTTGAGTTTCAAGACATTCTGTTATTAATATTTCTCCAGGTATTATTCAAAGACAGTCCTGAATATTGTGCTGTGCAGATGAACCTTCGGTGTTATGGTGACAGATCCAGTACCTGGATTCTGTCTGGGTTCTATGAAGTGTTTCAGCTCAGTAATGGAGAAGGTGGTAAAATGCACCAAACAAATCTTTATCTATTAAGGTAAATAAAATCCAAATTTACGGTATCATCTTAAAATAAAATGGATTCAAAATCTCTATTAGCACGGTCAAATAACTCTTTTACTCCGCGCTTCTGAAACTGTTCCTCCATCCCACTTACTTCTTCCAAGAAAAACTACATGTGACTATGTCATGTTATGTGTCTTTGTTATGCACAAATGGGTCATACCAAAATTATCAACATGGGGGTCTTGATTTACAGATAGATACTAGATACTATTATAAGTTCAGTAAAAAAATTGATATTAAGTATACAAAAATATGACAAATATCAAAATGTTGAATATTGCATATAAATGACATATGAAATGAAATTATCATTGATGGCTCTAACATTCTACATTATAGACTGTGACCAGATTGGGTATCTTATTTGATTGGTGCCAATGAATGGACTAGTTTAGTTGACTCCCTTATCTGAGACGTTAAACAGTGTTCCTGTCATTCAGCCTTAATCACGTGAAGCTTTCATTTAATGTCTGCTCACACATCCACTGTGAAATGTTCATAAGCTGAAATGTGACATTCTAGTGTGTGGAATACAAAGATCTTTTCTGGCCTACAGTACCAGCCAAAGGTGCATACCACAGAAAGGTTTATTTGTACTATTCGCTACATTTTAGAATAATTATAGATATCAAAATAAACAAATGACATATATGAAATTATGCGCTGATCAAAATCATATAAAACAACAAAGTATTTGCTGCTGTGTGGGGGTGGGGGGTATATGGATTGGGACTCAGTAGGTTGCTGGTTCTAGTCCTATGATAATCAGAGTGATGCCACCATTGAACCCCTGACCAAGGCCCTTAACCACAACTCCTCCTCCAGTTACTGGCTGACCCTGCTTTCTCCTCCACACCAGTTCCATGAGGTGGTCTACCGAGATGCTTTTCCAGCTGTCCTGAAGGAGGTCCCACATATGCTAAGCATTCATTGGATTTGGGTCAGGTGACCAGGTCATGTGACATGACACTCTATCGCTCATTGTAGGCAGCTTGGCATGTCCAGACGTTTGACTGGTCACAGCATGCTGAACCAAAGCCCCGTGTGGCACAGATCAATACCTTAGGCTGTGTGGTTCACATCAAAGCACCCAAGCTGCAAGCCTATCTGTAAATGAAGCTGTGATACTCCATCGAACATCTGATGTGGGCAAATGATGCTTTAGGATGAAGTGATTCTTTGAAGGTTAACCCACTATGGCATAGCCTCAGTTGGCAGTGAGGGGCATTCCATCATAAGGCTTCAGTCTGCATAAGACAAGGCGTCCCATGTTTGGACACAAAAGGACGATCCTCTTTGTGAGGGACATCTCTCACCAACACCAATATTGACCTTCCTGCAATCCCGCTGCAAAAATAAAGTCTTTTATTGTGAAAAATGTTCTTCAGGGTTTCCATCCGTTTTCTCTTTGCAGTCGGTTCAGCCCACTGGTCCTTTGTGCTCTTCAGGCCCTATCAACTCCTGCCAGTTGCTGTTGCATTGATCCTTTGTTCACTCAAACATTGTTACCCATTTGACTACCATCAGAAAAAGGCCCGTGAATACTGCCCACACTGACCCCGATGCATCTGATCACGTGCCACCAGCCATGGCAAAACACCAACAAAACACGCCTGGCGTAAAATGGGCTAATTTAATTTGCCTTGAGTGTTAAAACTTCAATTGCACCAGATTGCACCTCAGCCAATAAAAAAACATCTAATGAGATTCTTTCATGTAATACAGTATTTACCTGACAGCTGTGAGAAGGAATCCAAGGTAGATTATCATCCTGCCCAGAAGACTGATTCATTCTTCTGCTTTAATCTGAAATAATATCCCTGTTCGTGAAAACTTCAAAGAATGTATTCCAATGTATTCCAAGGACCTGAAAATGTACTCTGGCACTTTTGGAACAGAATCTCTTCCGTGACTTTTTAACATGTTGAGCTAAAAGGCAACCAAGGCAGCAGCTCTGAATTCAAATAGCTTATTTCGTGCTTTGATCTTTTAGAGCTAGCTAGCTAGAATGCCCGCCATGTGTCTGATGATGAGAGCCAGGGAAAGATGTGGCAGTGATCGCGCGACTCCGATTAAATGCAAACTGAGTGCCAAGTGCATATGAAAGGGACAACATGTAAATCCATCATGGCCAACCCTTGCATTGTTTCCTTTCAGGTCTGGCATTCTGCTGAGGTGTAGATTCCTGAGATACTCAAGTTCTCCTGTTCATCATAACACTCCCCGTTGATACCATTTGACCTTCCAGACCTCGGATCATTGCTGGGGTCCAAATAACACAGAGTTTCCTCTGCTAGGATTTTATGTGCTACACAGTAGATGGGGAATCTCCATAATTCCTTAATGCGGGATGCATATCCATCCCACACATTCCAGGAGAACAGCATTGAAACCGACATGTTTGTTAATACCAAGTGCAGAACAGAGCTCATCAAGTGGAATAGATAAGGACTTGAGACATAAAAAAAATCCCAAGAGAACCTACAAGATGTCCAAGTCTTCTACGCTTTGAAAACACCAATGTTCAGTCCAACATTGTTCCAAGCAGGGCCACAAGGACACTTCACACAAGATCTGTGATGAATTGCGGAAGGCATTTCTGAAAGGTGTTTATTCTTCTTGTAAAAGCTTCCTTTTGCAGAAGTGTATGCACGTTTCTGTGTTATCCCCTGTATTACTCTGAAGCATGAGTAGTTTCACTTGCATGTGTAACAATGACCCTCACTCGTTACCACCACTGTGAACACCACCATCACAGTCAAGAATGTAAGACATGTCCTTCTTTAGTACATAGAGTGTTTTTCCTCAACAGCACTCAAAAGGAAGGTTGGTCCCAATGATGTATTCAAATATAGTGCTCATACGTCAAACAGCCTAGCACCAATTCAAATTTGCTATTAATAAATTGATTTGTTCAGTTTTAGGGATTCCTTTGGTTATATGCATCAATAGTTAAGCCAGGTTTCAAGGATTTATTGCCTCGTGTTCCGAAGAACACAGTTGAAAGTCTTGTGCTACAGCTGAAGAGTCGCGCATTGGGCAAAAAGCAGTGCAATACAGGACAAGAGCTCCCAAAAAATCGCTCCCTATGTGCAGGCTGGTGCCTTGCATGGCAGCCTCCGGCACTGGTGTGTGACTGTGTGTATGGATGGGTGAATGTGAGGCGTAAGTTGTAAAGCGCTTTGAGTACTCGGAAGAGTAGAAAAGCGCTATATAAATGCAGGCCATTTACAATAAAAAAACAATGAAAATGTGCAAAGCAGGGAGAGAGAGCAGCTTCCTCCCTCTCGCCATGAGAGGGCGCCATCTGGGAGTCAGTCACTTATTCCTTATTGTTACTCACATATCATTATAGCTGAAATAGGCATTTTAATAAGATGCTCGTGTCGGAAGCACTATTGTTCTTCACTTAGAAGAACTGTAAAAACATGCCTTTTTGAAAATAAATTAAGGTTAAAATCCATTTGTTCTTCACAACGTAAATTCATGGCTTTGTTTCTGTGCTGAGATTAAAAAGGATGATTCCTCAGAGTGGTGAAACAATGCCACACCCCAAGATATCCATCTTAGTGCACGTACTGGAAAGACTCTCCTGCTCACCAAACCTCCTGGGTGAGAAAATGAAGAACGGTGAAGCAAGGCAGGAAGAATTACTGTCAACATCAAAAGCGTGCGTTGCAGAATGGACCGGCGTGAGTTTTGACCCTCTTAGCCCACTGTATCATCCCATCCCATGTGACCACAACTAGGGGTCCACAATTGTAGGCAGACATGTATTAAGGAATCCATTATTTTTTAATGGATTATTAGGACACCCCTCTGCAAGTGAGCCCAACCCCCTCTCTGAATGCCTCAATCAAATTGTAAAAAAAGTCAAAATCTTAAACTTGCTTCAGAGCTTTGATCCTAAATTTTGGAGTAAAGCGATTTCTTAAGCAATGGAGTCCAAGGCTGAATGCTAATCCACACCTGTACGGCACACTTATCTTGGGGATTAGATGCTCTGTGCCAACTCAACACATGCACTCATTCACTCAGAACACCTCCTTATCCTCAACACAGAATATTCATTCATTTTGAAACATTGTAGCACAGCATTGAAACAAGACTTAAGGAGGTCTTTCTCTTTTAAGGTCACTCTAAAATACTAATTTGCTGTTTCACTTTTTAAAAACTTA
Source organism: Pollimyrus isidori (assembly GCA_019775955.2). NCBI lineage: Eukaryota > Metazoa > Chordata > Actinopteri > Osteoglossiformes > Mormyridae > Pollimyrus > Pollimyrus isidori. The sequence goes on from JABFDZ020000016.1 coordinate 7,983,242, forward strand.
TAAAGGTGAACCACAGTGTCTTTGTGGGATGTACTGTAACCTCATGTCTCTAACATTACAACTTCAATTCCCCCCGCTCTGAGTGTGAAGTGTTGTTCCTGTGTTCCAGTGTCTTTCCTCAAGGATTCCTCCTCTGATTACTTCCCACATCCCCCCCAAAAAAAATGCGGTCAGATGAATTGGTGCATGCCCTGTGATGAACTGGCATTCCATGCAGTGTGTCTTGTAACTAGTCTATCTTGCAGTACTAGTCCAAGTCCCACCCTAGGTGAGAATCACTACTGGTGCCACCTGTCTGAGGCAAAGTGAAATTGGCTGGCACCACCTCAGATATTGGTGCCCAAGGTAGCTGCCTATGTGAGGATTGACTGGGCCTGGTTGTAGGCTCACTACAGTACCACACTGTGTATAGATGGCAATGTAAACCTCTAAAGGAAGGTTCATCACTCTATATATCTGGGGAAGGTATCGCACTTTTAATAAGTGGACCTGTCAGGAGTACCATATGAACAGGGGCAGGTAAATTGATGGTTGCTGGTTCAAGTCCCAGGAATGCGGTACAGGAGAAAGGCACTTAACCTAAATACAGTGCTACCTTGGTTCTCAAACTTAATCCATACTGGACTCTGGATTGAATTCTAAAAATTTTGAGTTCTGATAGAATTTTTTCCATAAGAAATAATGGAAAACTAATGAATTGGTTCCCAGCAAAATTACACCTAAATATGTTTTTTAGCATTTAAACACAAAATGAACAGGATAAAACAAGAAGAGCATTTTTTTTTCTTAATGGCTTCCAAAACGATAAAGATCTTATCCCAACATTACCCCTGTCCTGCCCCGATCGTCCGCTCCTTCCATGTGCCATGCCCCCTTGTTAACCTCGTGTGGGATCCCCATGTGATCAGATGTTTCTGGTTGTTGTCATTAGTAATCTGTATTAAGTCTGCATTTCAGTTTGTTTCCCCAGTCTGGTCATTGGGTGTGTTCGACTTGCTTACAGCGCTGGCTTAAAGCAATGCATTCTGATCCTGATGCAATACTGTACATTACGGTTAGATGCATTGCGACCTCTCACCCAGCTGCACAAACTGGAACCGTCTCCGTGACGACACACGTTTGCCCTCATTGGCTGAAGAGTTTAGTTACATGGATGACGTTTGTATCCCAGGCAGTTACGATGCATAATCTGCTATTTCTCCCGAATATAACGTAAATGTTACGATCTGCGTCCTCCGTCCCGGTTCCAGCCCTTTGTGTGCCACGCCCCCCTCGTTACCTCCTGTGTTCTCCT
>JABFDZ020000016.1:8010350-8026263 GCA_019775955.2 Pollimyrus isidori
AATCTGTAGCGTAACGTGACGTCAAGTGCCGCTGCATGCAAAGACAGATAGAGGCGGAGATTTCACTTGAGATTAGATGGAGAATGTGAATTTAATTGGGAGAAAGTACAGACGATATATATGGATTCGGACAGGAACCGTTTTCTGTGTTTGGCATTGATCATCACTTTTTCAGCTTTGACTAATTTGAAATTTCGGGAAAAAATCTTTTTCTTTAGTTTAGGGATTGGCCAGAAAACCCAAAATGAATGAAGAAATACTGGCTCTGTGGTTCTGGACAGATGGTTCCGTCACGCTGGCAATAGCTAGCTTATCTAAAGCTGACCGTTACTCCTCTTTATAGCACTGCATATATACTGTCATATTCATTTTATGCTTTATAACACCTTTGAAGTGTTTAATTAATTGCTTCTTGTTTTTAAAATAACTGCAATTTCTAGACAAATCCTACGTCAATAATGTTTTAAAAACCATTTAGACAGGCACAGCCAGTGGTGGGCATTTTACACAGGAACAAAGGGAAGCATTTGACCATGTATTTATTTGTACTGCATTGATGAAGACTTATCTCCTATAGTCAACAGATAAAACTAAACTCGGTTGTAAGGCACTTTACTTCCTATGATTATCTCACGATTAATGACTCTGGCATTCTTAGTAATGTCATTCTTATGAATCATTTGAATGTCAGTTTTCTCGTAGCTTGCCAATCGTCAGGACTAAGTTGGTTTTTGAATGTTTCATTTCAAGTAGAAATTTTGTATAGAAATATTGTATACCAGATGTTACTGGTAAAAGGCGCTTCAGTGGAGGTGTGTCACGAGATTATAGGATTACAATGCTTTAAACTGACCAGTATAATGCATTATGAAATTATCTATAGTGTATTATAGATGACAGCTTCATAGAGCAGTCATAATACAAAATAAAGATGGCTATGATGTGTTATGCCTTTATAAATGGCTATAACTATATCTGTAATACTTTATGAATGCATTTTAATGCATTATGAAGGCATATATAATGCATTATATATGAGCGCTTTAAGTAAATTGCTACCAAAAGAACATTCCCATGGATATTAAGAAAGTGTCATTACCCTTATTTACTATTTGTCAAGTGTTTTTATAGAACACACATTAAAATAGAATTGATACCATCCATACATCCTTCTTCCATCGAGTACAGGGTCATGTTGAGCCAGGAGGCTCACCCAGGAAGTGCCAAGCGCAGCCTGGCATCCCATTGCAGAAGACGCAGGCACATTCTCACACTGTGAGCAATAGATGCCAACTCATCTAAATGCATATTTTTGGATTGTGTGAGGAAACTTGAAAAGAGGGCATGCAAATATCAGGTGGGTGTAGCATTCAAAACCCCCCAGTCTTGGAGGGGAGCGCGTGACTGAGTCACCATGCCTCAGCTCTAGGAGATTTTTGGGATAATCTTTGAACACCGTCTCAACTTTAAATCCTGCCCCATTTGATGCCCCAGGGGTTATCTCACTCCCTAAGGCAAATCTTGACTCAGCTTTGCCCAGACTGTCACTTCCCATCACTGCCTCGGACATGCCAGATGACAATGCTGAAAACAAACATGGGTCCTGATATGTTCTATTCCAAATGCTAATTAATTTCTCTCCCATATTCCCATATACTTGAGCCCTTTTAACTGGACATCATATGGTGCTCTCACCCATGGCACTCCAGCCACAAGCTCTTCTAGTCAGCTGGTCTTTGCAGTGTGAGTACAGTGTGCAGACTTGTTTAGCTACAGCTGGCCAAGTATAGGGATCTGATGATTCTCTGTCACATCTTAAGGCTTTAACCCTGGGAATGTAGTTCAAAGCAGGAATGAAGGTCTGGATGTTTTGGGGTATGCGTGAAGGAGGGAGGCTAGCCTGAGATCTGTCAGTAATTATCAATGACATGAAGCGCTTTTTTTTTCAAGATGGTCACAAGTAAGTGGTCACAAGAGAGCAATTTGGTTTTGAGTTACATTTTTCAACTTTTCTATCTTTTGTTAGAGCTGAATAGATGGTTTTAGGCATTTTATACCTTTATCGTATAACTTCATAAATTTTAATATTGTTCCCTTGATGACCTGGGTACCAAGGATCCATTTATTCCAGAAGAAGCTGTTTTTCGAACATTCAGTGTAAAATGACGAAACATCTTCAAACCAATTAATTCAGTACACAGTCATGGATGCGGAAACCTGCCTTTGGAAGCTACCCCAGGCATCATATACCTCGACCTACCTTTGGATGCTACCCCAGGCATCATATACCTGGACCTACCTTTGGATGCTACCCCAGGCATCATATACCTCGACCTACCTTTGGAAGCTACCCCAGGCATCATATACCTGGACCTACCTCTGGAAGGTACCTCAGGCATCGTAAGATATAGCTAATTACCGCACCAATGTGCCGCCTTAAATTGTTTGCATTTTTATGCACTCCATACTTGTACATAGACAGTGTTTGCAGTGTCAGAGCATGTGTAAATATCTTGAATATTCAAAGTGATGTTGTCCACATCCACATTTAATCCATGGTAAATCCCTTGATTGAGTTTTGATACATAATGATAAACAAGCAGTTAATGACACAGAAGCTTAACTTGTTTGTGACCTGTCTGTCTCCCAGCCGATATTTTGATCTTCAACTATGAATTAGTGCAATTTTGTTTGCAGTATAATTTTATTTCCACAGCTCACCATATGGAGTGAGATCTTGCCCAGGGCATGCCCCACCCCAGAGACCTCAGTTTCCTGGGACAGGCTCCAGATCACCCAGCTGTGATCTGATAACAGTTATTAATAATATATGGAAGGAATTCACCGGGTGCTATTGTTGTGTCTGTGAGGGAGGGAAAGCTATTGGGCCCGAAGAATCATTAATGGCTTATCAACCCATATTTCTTATAAAGATTAGAGTAACAACAGAAGCACGGGACTGTGTGATGATGCAGTGAAGTGTTATTGGGCACAGCTATGGTTAATTTTATCTCTTCCCAGGGGCAGGTATTTGTATTATTTATAAATGTAGCTAATTTTAGTAGCCAGTGCCAACCTTCATATATATTTCACTTTTTGATATTTACGGCCATCCGTCTGTCTTTCAACTGCTTATTTTCATCCGAGTCGCGGTGGGGCCAGCGACCTATCTCAGGAAGGATGGTGTACACCATGGTCAGGATGCGAATCCATCAAAGGAAATACAGGCATTTCATATTAACCTTCATACATAGAAAATACCAAAGTGACCTCCTCTAGCAGAGTGTGAGGTTCAGAAGTAAGCTTATTAATGAACTGATACATGCCATGTACCTTTAATATGGAAATGTCACTTCCACATGACAGGAAATGATGCAAAAAATACAGAAAAAAATCACTGTTTATGAACGCATGATCCCACACAAAATTAGGTTTCGAAAATTAACTCTTTGCCAGAGTTGCCTTCATTGGAATGGGAAACATCCATGGGTGAAAGGAAGAGGGACTTTATTTGGGAACGAGTCTTACAAACTGTTTAGGGATGTGGAATGGGTGTCAGGTCTGGGGCCAGGGGCGCTGGAAGAGAAACTTTATTTAGACTTTAGGTGAGAGAGGAGGCTCATGCTTCACCATTCCACAGCCTTTGCATCTTATATAAAGAGCCGATTATTCAATTTGGTGACCATACTTTAGCAATCAGAGTAAAATCTCACACCTTTTACAGCCAGATTTTCTGCCGGATTTTATACTGGAACCAGTCAAAACAAAGGGAACTGGCAGTGAGTTTTTGTTAAAACAGAATCTGTATTGTCCTGACCTGGGATATTTATTCCCCTCTTTTAATAGACCTTAGATTTCCCTCTGTTCCCGCTGAGTGCATGGGTCTCTTGCAAGTTGTGAATGTCCTCGGGCAATCTTGAATTTTCTTCCCAAACATTCAGTCATTTTTATGATTTCCTTGAGCTACAGAGAGAAAAGTGAATTATTTTTTTTTATTTTCCAGCACAGTTCCTCATCGATGTACTCTACTCATCCTTCTTCAGCCTAATTGCTGAATTTTTGCCCAGAATTTTATGGCATTTGGAGGAATATTGCATATTTCATATTCTCTGTTCATGGGCCCATCTTTTCCATGTGACCGATTACCTCAGAGTGCTGCAGAGTTAATATCTCCCTTTCGGTTGCATAAAAAATTCATAGAAATCAGTTTCACAGGCATTGCGCATTATGAGTGAACCCGTCTAAGTAATATATAACATGGCTTTAAGGAATAAACCGAAGACGAATGTAACTGATGGACAGATTTTGGCTGCACAGGCCATTATGCACAGGGGGCATATAATTCATTACAAAAAGTAATGAATGAGGAATAAAAACAATAAAAATGTGAATGATGACACTACTAAGTGTTCTGTGCATCATTTAGACCTAGAATTCCTGGTTAGATGCTTACCTGAGGGGCAGCAGGATCTCGTAAAAAAAAATAAATGTATAGAATATAATTGCGTTGATCTGGGAAGCATGCTGGCTCAGGGGGCTACCCTGCCGATTCCGACGCCCAGTGTTGGGGGTCCCAATTCTGCCTCTGCTTTGTGCGTGTGGAGTTTGCATGCCTACCCTATGTCATGTGGCTTTCCTCCCGCAGTCCAAAGATATACCAGCAGGCTAATTGGTGTCTGTATGGTATCCCTCTTGTGTGAGTGAGTCTGTAGCCTGGGACTGGCTCCAGGTCCCCGTGACCCTGCCTGTGATACGTGCTTCAAAGACGGATGGCTGGCGTTGTGCAGCTCTGTTAATGATGGAATGCTACACATTCTACCAATTTAATCCTTTTTTTGCTCTGCTCTTATGTATATTTCTTTAATAAACAGAACTCCTGTGAGGGTCTCCATAAATTTCCACTAAGCTGAAGGGTGTTTCTGTCTCCAAAGGTTTGCTTTGCTCGCTCTGGTAGTTACTCATAAGCCACCTCCATTCTTACAGTGAAATTACCTCCCAGCACTGACATAATGCCAGAACTGGCAGGGCGGTGAAATAGATCAAGTACCGGCTTCTTGAAAGTGCGTCGGTTTTTGAGTGTTTCAGAGTGGTTTCGGTCCTGTACTTTTTGGGGCATAGAGCTGTCAAACATCTTTGTGTTATGGGGGGAGCTGCGCCACTCACCTCTATGCATGGCAAGGTGTGTAACTACACAGTCACACCTCCAGTTCCCTTTTAGTGAAGTTAGGGTTACAATTACAGGTGAGCAGGGGGAGCGTAAAGAGCGTGAGCATGCACATGAGCTACTCAGTATGGATGGGCACATGGATGTTCGTAGACTAACATGAAGACAACAAAGATTTTATTTTTATAGTAAGAGGTATGGCTGGGGAGAAACCATACTGGTTAAAGCCATGGACTGGAAAGTTACTGGCTGAGACATTACATAGGATTACATAGACTGGACTGACAAAACATTTAACTATAAATTTACAATTTGTTTCTTGCTTTGAATTAGGGAGTCAGGTAAGCATTTAATAGTGTTCTGGCTCCTATACAACACTAATTACTATCTGTCATACATAACAGGTATCTTTTTGAGTGTAAGGCCCATCTCACAAGTTCCAAGCAGCATCTAATCACATTCCGCCAGTAAAACAGTTTGCCACAAAAAGACTATCAAGGACTGCAGGTGCAGAAGTGAATGAAAATGTCTGCGACACGGCGCCGCTCTTTGTTCCTGAGAAAGACAGCAAGCATCACTGCCAGAGTCTTGCCCAGACTCCATGACAAAGAATGGACGCCTCTTTTCACCATGGTAGCTGGCTCTGTCTTTTGGCCATTGGCGCCGTGCGCGTTAAAGGATGTCTTGTGAGCCAGTCGAAGGAGGTTAGAGAACATGGTGCGGAGGTCCTGTTGGGTCTCCCACGGCACTAGACAGCTTGTGTAGGCACACTTGTTTATGGAGATGAATTATTCAACTCACGCTCGGATGGAATTCGGAATCTGGGCCCAACTGCTATCATATCAGTTGGTGCCAATATAGAAATCTCATTTTGAGTTAGTTTTTTAGTTAACTTTATGATTAAGCCTTTATTTGCCGTTCACACACGTACAGATACATTGGAATGCTTCTCTTCACCTACCCCATCTTGGTCTCCGTAGCTTGGTGGTCACAGCACAGGGGCAACCAATATGCAGAACCCTGGCAGACCGGGGCTCAAACTCAAACTAGTGATTTTCTGATTATGGGCACAAGACTGCCACTCAGTGCTTTATGGGTGATTGTAGCTAAAAGAGAATGCAGTTTGAAATCTGGCAATATCTTTATTAGAGTCATTTTGATACTTGATATTTTAAGACTTTAGAAGGTGCTGAGGGTCACAGTGGCTCGGTGGGTAACTCTGTGGCCTCACACCTCCAGGATTGTGGGCTTGACTGCTGCCCCGGCTGTTTGCCTGCTTTCTTCGTGTCCACATGTTCCAGGTTCTCACAATCCGAATGAATTACGCTTCTTTAAAATGGTGTCATCATAATATTCATTGGTACAATAGGTGGAGCCTGGCCCCTTATGATGTCATCACCCTCTAAGCTTTGCATATTGCACCAATGAATACATTTGGGTATCTCTAAACCGTCTATAGTGTCTGCCCATCCAAACCCTGGTTGAGATTTTTCAAAATTGTCCAAAGGTCTGGCTTTTGTACCCCTTTTTGTACCCTATTTTGTATGTAATCTGGGTGAAACATCAGACAAATCAAAGTAATATCATATAATATTATGTGCATAATAATACAATAATTAATAACTGTTAATAACAGTGCGTTACAGAAATGCACTCAATGTTTCTCACGCAGCCTCAGCAAGGCAAGTCCCTGCCATCTGATGGCCAGTGAATCACCGGCGAGCAACTGAACATTTCGATCGATTGAGGTGCAGCTTCGGCCATGAGATGGAGACAGATAGGGGATGGTGTGATGCGCTTTCAGTCCCACGCAGCTGCGACCGCTTCTGCCCGCTGCCTCTTTTTCTCTCCGCTGCATGTGTTTATTCCTTTTTTTATGTCGAATTTTCCAGCTGATGGCAGAGGAGTCGGAATCAGAAATGATTGCTCTACACAGCTGTGCCATTATTGGGTTTTAGAAAGTGGAGAAAACTCTCTGTATTGTCCCTTTTGCCACCTCCCCTCCCCCATCATGGTTTTCTTTTAGTTTATTACACTTAACAATATTTGGTAATGCTTTACATCAAGTGCACCTTCATAATAATGCATTCATAATGCATTCATAGAACATTCAGTGCACCTTCATAATGCATTCATAGAACATTCAGTGCACTTTCATAATGCATTCATAGAACATTCAGTGCACTTTCATTATGCATTCATAGAACATTCATAAGCAGATGCAAGTGCACCTTAACATCATTAAATCTCTTAACAGCTTTAATATACATTAATAACAAACATTACATGATTATACAATTATAATGTTTGTTATTATTATATAATGCTTGTTATTAATGGATATTACAGCTGTTAGGATGTACATACATGATGTTTATGAATGTTTTATGAATACTTAATGAATATATTATTATCAAGGTGTATTGAACGTTTTATGAATGCAATATAAAAGCATGATGAAGGTGCAGTTAATGTAAAGCGTTACCAAATATTTATTTTTCTTTCTTGGAAGTAGCTGATTATCACGAACTAATGGAAAGACACGTAGTCAATTTTCCTGTTGTAGATCCTGTTTCAGTTTATGCCAGTGAAGCTGACTGCTCTGTTTGCTGCAGTGCGACCTTGAGGGATTCAAGGTCACACAGTTTTGTCATATTCCCTTACATATATACATGTGCTTATGGTAACATATGACATTTTTGGGGAAGGTCTCGCACTGCCCTGGGTTAGACATGTAGATCCAGAACAGTGTGCAGTGAATATCTTTAGAAGCGCTTGAAGCAAATAGCAAACCGTATATATAAAATAATGCATAACACATATTTAAAAAAACAGGTACAGTAACACAGTTTTATATGTGTCAGTTACGGAATGCCACTTTAACACTAAGTTCATCAGTAGAACCACAGTTGAATGTACTGTTAGATACTGTATTTAAAGCACACACAGGAAGTTCACAATAACCGTATGCAGGCATGCCTGCAAGGTGAACCTGTCAGCATATACTTTTAACATGTGGACCCTATAGCAATAAAGCGACCACGCGATTAATCGCATCTAGTCTCTGTTTTTGGCACCCCCTCAGGTTTCCTATTATTTGATTCAGCATGTTGTCGCAGAAAACACTCTGCTGTTTATCGCCGAGCAAGATGAAGCGCAAGGCTGGCTGTGTCTGCCACTGCATGTTTGCTTTTCCGATCTGCCCTGAACCAGCAGGGTTCCGGCTGATCTGCCTCGTTTCCCTTCTCTCTGCAGAGGTCATTTGGTGGGCAACTGGCCCGTTTGATGGCTCTGAGCTCTGATGGAGTCCTTGCCTCACTGATTTCTAATGAACAGCAGAACCCCCCACCGCCCACACCCTCCCCAATCTGGCCCTGGGGAGTCTTCTACTATAGAATTCCCAGCAGATTCCATGCTGTTTCATTGCTTAGCATGTAATAGAACATGTGTACAGGCAGGGCTACATGATGCATGTACGTCACCCTCACAGACAATATTTAAGAAGAAGGTCTATTAATCCACATGGGTTAGCATGGGGTAACCCAGCAAGTAATGACTGCTGCTGTTGTGCCCTGTGTATAATCGTGAACTTAGAGCTGACTGATTCGTGACTCATTTTTTTCAGGATGAATGAACAAGGCCGTCCAGTTCAAATGAAAACAAATGGTGTGATTTGCTTGTTTGTGTGTGACTGGGAAGCCATGAATAGCATGCAAGTAATTCACAAGTGAATTCCTATATATCGGCGACACTTCCGTAATAAACAGTCATGAAAAGTACATATAACTGTAGGGTTTCTCCTGACATTTCCTGGTCCGTCTTGTTTATATATGTATCCTTTCATCTTTTAATTGGGTCCCTTTGTTGTGACGCTTAAGACAAAGTGAGCTTTTGTAAAGGTTATAAAAAGAATTTTCATCTGAAAGCTTGAAATTTATATTTTATCAGCTAACATGTCTCCCTTTGAACCTGCTGCCTGCTGGTCACGAGTTCTAATCCCTGCTTACTGTCAGTCTGTCCCGCTTCTGCAACCCTTACTAGTTCAGACATGTTAATAAAGCAGAATTCTGCGTTCAAAGGAGACGTCCTTCTGAAACCTTACAAGAAGAGCATTATTCTGTCAGGGTGAATTAGCCGTTACTGCTTCTGGGTTTTGCCCAGAAACCTCTGGGGGGCTGGATTGATGTGTTTTTCTGCTCAGAGAGAAACGGAATTGCGGTTTTCCCCTGATTACGCATGCCAAGACGTCGCAGGCAACAGCACGCAAATACAAACGTGTCCGCCTGTCTCGGCTTTTCTGCTTTCCTGAGATGCACTTCTGATTTTGGCATGACTGGGCTTCACTCCTGGAGTTTTTCCACAATCTGCCGCCTCCCCGGTCTGCAGCATAAATCCGAACACCGGGTGTCAGAGGGATTTTATCCTGCCGACTCCACCTGAAAAGCTTTCGCCCCGGGGCAGAAAGAAACACTTTCTTCTGCTTCGCCCTCGGATCCCTCATCATGCGGGGAGACCAAATGCGTTCAGTGGTTTACTGATCCATCTGTGTGGAAGCAGCTGGACTCACAGTCCTGAGCCTCGGTACCCGACGCTTATCGAAGCGCAGTAATGTACCTGCCTATCCACATCGTCTGCAGAGGGCTGCCGAGTTGAGACGTGTGAACTCCTGACATTCGAATCCCGTCCTCTATGATGCCTGATACTTAGTCAGTTGAGTATTTCATTAGGTGCATCCTTGAAGTTTCATTAATATACCGATGATATTCCAAAATGAAAAATAAATTATATATTCTAATTAATTTGCCAAGAAATGCATTTTACGTCATCATGCAACCTAGCTTGGATCAAGCGAAATATAATGATTCTGCCATTTTTGTGGAGCTCATTACTTAAAATGCCAGACTGCTTTGTGATAGAATGATTTGTAGGCTTGCAGTTATCCTGTGAATCAAATATTAACATAATTACTAAGCTCTGTTTCACATTGTGCTGTCAGAGAGCAGAGAGCACTGTCGGAGAGCACTATCACACCATATGTACAAAGTTCCTGAGAAGAAATGGACAAAAACATTCAGCATTTTGCACTGGCGCGGGGCTCTAACCAACAGCTAAGGTGGGTGAGCAACAATTAGCAGGCCGAAATAACACGGGCTGTCAGGTGTTACGTGGGGTGTTTCACGTTATCATTCCCATCGCATTGTTTCCATGACACCTCATGAAAAGCGCAGGCGTTTGAAAAAGAGCGTGCAATTTATTTTCAATATATTCAGGATAGGCGCCGTGGCAGAGAGAGCGGAGAGTCGCCGCAATAACTGCGAGAATCATATTGAAATTTCAGACACACTGCTCAGCTGGGGTAGATATGGGAAGGTGGTTTAAGTCGGTTTATTTATGTAGTTTAACAGCTTTTAAATGCAAGTATTTAGACAAGTGAAAATTAATGATGCATAAGGCAAAAAAGGCATTCTGAGAGAAATGGATTTAAACCTTATGTCAACCTTATGTCACCCTTATGTCACCCTGATGTAATTGTTGCTGGAATAGACGCTTCAGTTCAGTTTCCTGGTGGGGGTGTTGGAATGGAGGCTTCAGCTTAGTGTTAGCTTGGGGAGGTGGCCGTGTTGGTTCAGGCTTAACCAGGCCAACTCCACCTACCATGAGGTTGTTGTGATGGGGGCTTAAGCTCAGGCTGTATTGGGACATCTCTGCCCATGGCATCACCCTGTATTCCTGGAGGGTGTTGTTGGAACACTTTGTGCTCACTGCCTGCTCTCTCAGCCAGGGGGCAGTGGCGACAGCACACCTTCCCAGATCGACAGCCAGTAATTAGCTGGCTCGTTTGCGTTGCCTGTAGCCGCCTCTTAGGTGTCAGAGGGCTTGTCGCGCGCGTCGTCCTGCGTTTTCCATCTAATTACGAGCCTGGGAAAATTAGAGTGCCGGGGAAACTTTCGCAAAGTTACCGGCGGCGAGCAAAACACCGAGGCACAGATGGGTCCCGACCGGCACCGACGTCATGCCATCGCCTTGGAGGCGAGCGGCTGACGTCCGCGGCGCCTCATAAACACCGCCCCCATCCCTGTGACACTGCCTGAAGATGCCTGAATCAGTGTGAAGCTGCTTCTTCGCTAAGTGAAAGTTTTAAATAAAAAGCTGCGGGAATGCGCCAGAAAAACCTGCGACGGATCAGGCGTGACTTTCACTGGCCCATCCTCTGTGATTCACACACCTCCTTTCGACCCAGAAACACACGTGGGTCCCACGCAGTTCATGTGTCAGGCAGGTCGTCAGGTATTCAGTGTTGCTGCCAGAATGACTAGATAGTAAAGAGAGGAATGAGCTGTAAGGTTTATGGTCATAGCCATAATACCTCGACTTCCCTTCCCCAAAGCTCCTTTTGGCAGAATATTCACAATATCTGGGAGACATTTGTAAACTATCCCACCTCCTCATTTACTAATTACTAACTCCATTAGTAAGGTGATGGCCATTACTAATAACTCATTTTAACTAACTCTCAGTTGGGGTAAATGTTACTCCATAATTTGCTGCAAGTGGCATAAAATTACCACAGAGTTACTACAAAACATTATACAGTGCAGTGCTACTTGTCCCCAAGCTCCAGCACCAAGTTGAGGACAGTTTTTATCTGCAGAAGATTTGCACAACAGGCAAAACTGTTGGTACTGTATGTTCACAATATTTCCCTCTCTTAAAATCGCGTTGCCTGGGTTTGTACACCATAGCTTCAGGGCCAGCTCTGGACAAGCAGGTATAGAAAATGGATGGATGGATGTATGGATGTATGTATGGATGGATGGATGGATGGATGGAAGGAAAACAGCATTGCCTTGTATACGGCTTCCAAAACCAGAGTTTGTATCTATACAGGCAGTGCATCTCCTATTCAGCAGAATCCCACCAAACGAACCAAAGGCCGCAGCTAATTAAAGTTATTGTTGTAAAGGTCATTTAATTTGAACTGCTATTACTCGTCTGCTAGCTTCTCACCCCTCTGCAGGAGGTCTTGTTCAGCAGAAGAAGACTAGTGGTCGCCTGTCAAAAAAATGGGCTTAATTGGCTAAAATGATCTGAAGGTCCTGTTGTTTGACATTATGGGGATACTGTATAAACAGAGTCAACTTAGATATCAATCAACCAACATGGTGTTATTACCATAGCAAGGAATCCTTATTAAGGTGAAATGTATATTTATCGTGTGCCCTATGCCACCTGGGATAAGCTTCTGGCTTGTCTTGAGTAAATGGTGGCATTTTTGAATATTATTATAAAAAAAGTATTCTTTTCAGATTCCATACCACCTAAAAATTATGATTAAAGGGCGCACTTCATCTTTGATCAAAATAATTCTCCTTATCTGTTCATTGTTGCAAGTACCCAACAAAAAAGAGTCTTCAGCCCTTCATTACAAAGGATGTCAGCCTTTATCTATCTATTCCTCACACATAACAAACTGCACTGAGCAGGGTTATGCACTTTTGAGGTCTTTAGATAAGCTTTGAAGTCTTCTATTCAGCACTTCATCAAAAGTTGTCTCCCTGTCTCCAGGGTTTGCTGCTAAGTCTCTTTTCTGTTTTCCCCTAAGTTGTTCCCAATGCAGTCCTCAGGCGCCCAAAGACCATGTTTTTGCTGCCAGTAGGGAGCAAAAATGGGGACTGTCTGGTAGGGAAGATGGAGGGAACAATGACATGGACCGACTTTGGATCCCTGAGGACTGAACTGGGAAGCAGATTGCTCCATATGACACCCGCACTTCTCCCGTCCTCCTGTAGATGCTGTGTCCTAATGTCACCTGGCCCTCCTGGTCAATGTCGCCTCACTCAGACAAGGCTTCACCATTCACCGGGCTCAGGGTAACAGGCACACATAGGGAATAGATTCCTCTTAGAGCATTCACATCTGCGGCAAACTAGCATCTAAGAGAACAAACCTCGAGCGCAATGTGATGGGAGGGGAACGGGAGACAATTGTGTTCAGGCACAGTATAAGGAAATCGGGCCAAATGTGCGGACACCCTTAGTCTAAAGAGGCCCCCAGTAGGTTCACCTTGCCTAATACCAGGTAGGACCCCCCTTTTGTCTCTGAACTGTTCCAAGGATTAACAGGTTTTGCATTCTGAGATCCCTTTCTGCATACCACTGTTGTACTGAGCTATTATTTTTGTACTTATGATCTTTCTTCTGGCTTTAAGGACCCTGGTCATTCTTCTCTGATTTCTCACATTAACAAGGCATTTGCCCATGGAACTGCCTCTGGATGATGTTTCTTTGTATCACACCTTTCTCTGTAAACTCTAGACAGTGTTTATGCGAGAACCACCACTGTCTAGCATCAACAATCTTACCACAGTGAAAATGTCTTAGATTCTCAGCCACACAGTAACTAAGCCTCTTGACTCTGTCCACAAACTGTACATGTTCCATTTCAGGTGCCTCGTTTTTTTGTTTGGAGGTTATTTGCTAACAAGCCAATGTACCTCATAGAATTGCCCATGAATGTCGGTGTTTATCCATCTCCAGAGCCCCGTAGCACATCAAAGGGTATGCAAAGCCCATAAACATTGTGCAAATATCTATGAATTTCAAGAGAGATATTATTCATCGTTTTGGGCATCACCTCCACCCCTCTGTGTTTGTTTGAGTCACAGAGTGCCGGCAGTACGGCTGTTGGTCGGGGGGGCTTACACCGCGTATTGTAACACACCTCTCTGGGGGATGGGTGTGTTTGCCAGGTTGTCTTCTGTTCGGAGTGTGCCGATAAATGCACCCCCGCCCCTCCCGTTGTGGGTTCCTGGCTCCTGCTTGGAATCGCGGCCTAACTCCACCTCTAATTCATGCCGCATCAGAGATGGAGTGACGTGGCGACTTTTTCTGCGAGTGTAGATGAGCCAAGCTGACATTGACTGCTGCCAGAGGGATTCAGGCACAAGCAGCCAGCTATGGCTTACTTTCCGCATGTTATTTTGACGATAGCCTGAAGATGGCACCCACCTAACTGCTGGGTTGTACCTAATTTATTAGCTGGTTTGGTGCAACACGAATGCAACACCTATGACTTGCTTCTCTCTTGGACTTAATGATGAACCAAAGTTCTCCCCACTGTGTCTAAAATTATTTATCTTCATTACACCCTTTACTCTGCATATGCGAAAGTCTGGTTTCCTGCGATACTTTACTTCAGGGGACACACAAACTTAGTAGTGATTCGGTTGCCACTGAAGCACAAATCATAAACCAATACAGTTGCTACTGAAGATGAAAGATGTCATGATTCATTAACGATAAACAAACACGAGATTAGTATTTTATGTGTTATTCATTATTTGTTCCTACAGTAGTTCCTTCAGTAGTTCACAAAGGTTTACAGAATTAACAGGTATAGTAAATATACTACTTGCTTGAGATAAACGATGTGTGACGATTCATTAATGAGCAAACATGACATCAGTTTGTAAGTAACACTTAGTTTGTTGTTAATTAATATGTAAGTGACAGCATAATACTACATTATCTGTGTTCCCTCACGTAAGTGTTACCTGGTTTCCTGTGTTGGTTTTATATCAAATACAGAAAATCTGTAAATGGTATAATATTTTGCATCATTTAAACATGCCAGCCAAGAGAGAATAACAGTGTATTACAGCATAGAGTCAGCTGTCCACTGGTGCATTGTGGGCATGCGTTTGGGCCTACTCCTTTCCTGGGGGGAGAATCGATGGGTAAACTCTTTGAGTTGGGTTAAGCAAGGAGATAGGAGCCTCCAAACGAGGATCAATGGGCACTCCGGAGGCAGACAATTGGATTAAGATAGTCCTCAGATAGGGTGATGGTCGTATGGCCTGTGAAGTGTGTGAAATTAAAGATCCTCTGATAAACACTAAAAGCTACAGAGGAAACCATTACAGTAAATAGCTGAATTTGTGTTGAAGGTTAAGGGATTTAATCATTTCACTAAATTGTTCACATAAGCCCGTTGATCACACCCCTTTTTGCCTTAATGTGTGTGTGTGTGTGTGTGTGTGTGCGTGTGTGCATGTGCATGTGCGTGTGTGTGTGTGTATGTGTGTACATGTGTGTGGGTGTATGTGGGTTTGCATTGATCACCAAGTGTGGTACAACCTGAAACTTCATTACTTTTGGCAAAAAGTCTTGTATTTTGTTTGGTTACTTATGGTTATGGTCAGGGATTAAGGGTGTCATGATTAAGATTAGGGTTTTTCCCATAGAAATGAGTGGATGGTTCCCATTTAGAAGTGTGTGGGTGTGTGTCTGTGTGTGTGTGTGTGTGTGTGTGAGAGAGAGAGAGAGAGAGAGAGAGCCCACCACACTGGCTGTACCCTTAAAATGACGCATCACATTCAATGGCCCACCTTTCTCTGGGTGCATTAAAGAAGCAGCACCTGTCCGCTCGCCCCCAGCCCCCCAGCCCTCCGGCACCCCAGCACACTTCTGTATGTATCTGCCCTCTGCTGTTTCCTGCCTGGCCGCCCGTTTGTGCGGCTCTCTCAGGACCTGCTGTGATGACGCGAGTTCCAGATCCCATAGAGCCGGCGACATCTGTGCTCGCCACCAAAGGACACTCAGGTACAAACCGGCTTTTTGCATAAATTCTGCTCATTAGTCAAGGTCTGTCGCTGTTGAGGGATCTGCCCGTCTTGGGTCCCCTGCTAAAGCATGTTCAACACGGCAAATACTTGCTGAGTGACTGTTTTTGATGTTGAAATGTATGTCA
>JABFDZ020000016.1:8036798-8052176 GCA_019775955.2 Pollimyrus isidori
CCCCACCCCCCCCCCCCCCCCCCCCCCCCTCCCTCCCGTCGTGTTCGCTGTCTTCGCGCCCGCCCGGGGGGGGGGGGGGGGCCCCCCCCCACCACTCAGCTCCCCCTTTTTGACAGAGCACCAGCCGCCACTGCTGTAGCTGTGATGCCCAGGTGTCCCTACACTTTTGTCCATATAGTGTATTTGTCCTCTGCCCCACTAATGAGACACCTAAGTTCAGTTTCCTCTTTGCCTGATTTACATTTAGCAAAACACCCACCCATCCATTTTCTGTATACATTGTTTTTCAAATTTCAAGATAACTGCCATTTATTTTTTTTCTAATATGCAGATTGAAAGGAATGTTTGTCTCCAGTTACTTTTATTTCAGAATCTGTCTCCCATTAAATCAGGTTGGCGCTTCAGGGAATATTCTTGCTGTATGTACTGGTTCACAAGTGTAGTTAAGAATGTGATATGTTACTGGTTCGCAAGCGATTAATATTGCCGCTGGGGATCATGTATAAAATATTTTAAATTGAAATTTCCAACCTATTCAAATTTAAGGGAATGAATATAAGGATTGTAGTGTGGTCAGTGCTCAATAAAAAATCAAAAGCAAATGGTTCCCAATTTTACTAAATGTGTAAATTCTTGGTATGATATCATGGCGTAGTGTAGGAAATGATACATAGGGACCTGCAAAGGATTTGGGAGCAGAATATTTCAGTAAATTAGGTTGCCATGAACATTGATTCCTTACTGATTGATAGAGGAGTTTCATCATCACCTTCTCTAGACACATCTGACTCCTGATTCTTGCCACCCCACCTGACCAGAAGCTAAATCCCAGAATATATCTCCAAATTCAGGACAGATTTACTCGTCAGTCACACTCTTCTCCTGTGATGATCTGGGATCACCATAGCAACGAGGCTATTACTGTCATGGAGTGTGACATTAGTAAAGTAAACCAAGTTATTAGCAACATGTTATATTGGGGGGAAGGGGGGCACTGAGCCTTAGAAGATAGATACGCAATGTACACAGATTAGCGGAATCATTAACCAATAATTATGAATTTACCGGAGCCTTAAAATAGATGTAGTTATCGCCAAACCATTCATCTGGTATTGGGTCACAATGAACCTGGAGCTCATTCTGTATAAAAGCATCAGTCCCAGGAACCCTGGATCCCAGTCCATTGTAGGGTACCCACACACTGACATCTATGGAAAGAAATCCACAGGGCAAATCCATGGGCACACAGAAGCAACATGTCTACTCCACAGAAACAGGGCCAGGAGTGGGATTCAAACCCCTGAAATGCAGTGCTGGCGGTCAGCACACAAACACAGCATGCTGGGACATTCATTTTTTATTAGGTCACGAAGGAGACGTGAAGGGGCATTCATTTCTTTGAGCAACAAAACACTATTTGATGAAGTTGGCCCCAGCAGACAGCAGAAAGGTTATTTCCAACTGCAGATAGACTTATACTTTCCCCCATGTCGCTCCTGTGCCTCAGCATCCCTGGCTAATGGGCCCAGCCTCATTGATGTGAAAGAAGAGACCCAATTCTGGGCCCCACTGCCTTAAGCATCCGAGGCTGGACCCTGCAGAAAGTTACGAAATTTACAAAACCAGATGCTTCCAAGACAGAGAATGGATTTTACTCCGACTGGGTCCCAATTTGTTCGCAACTTAATCTCCAGTATTTGTGAGAATCCAGAGAACATATCCCAGTTCACTGGGACGGCTAGGATTTATAATGGCACAGGAGCTTTGACACTGTTACTGGTACCGTGCATGAAACCTCGTTCCTGAGGTCAATTCCAGTGAAACACACTTCCTTGTTTCGATTCAATGCCTTTTTATAATCCTCGTCCTCAATCTGCAAATGTGAGATGGTGGAAAACAAGCCAACCCCGGGTAGCGCCCTCTGGAGAGCATTATCCAGCTGGAATACCCAGCGTGTTTATTTTTTTTGTTTAGTTACTGTCAACCACATAGCGAGAAAACAAAAAGGGTCCACGGCAGAAAGAGAAGGCTGATATTGCTGCTTTTTGCAATAAAAGCCTATTAAGTGATCGCCACATTTCACAGGGTTTTCTGGAATGGTTTTACAGAGCTAAGGATTGAGTTGCTACTTAACAGAGTGCTACCTTTATATTAAAACACCACATCTTTGCTGTGAGCCCATACCTACACACTGGGTAATAAAGGGTTTGATAATTACCTGACTAGCAGAATCAGATGTGCAGGTGTTGGTATACTGTTTACAGCCACTTAAAAAACGTCTGTCTCTAGCATTAATTTATCCGTGGGACCATGTATTTTGTGCCTCACTTCAATCAAGTTCAGTTCTATTTATCTTTTATATAGCGCCTTTCACAATAGAGTTGCCCCCAAGGTGCTTTATATGGGTGTGCTTTATATATTCCTGCATCGTTTATACACATTAATTCGAAAAAACAGGGAAAAGGGAAGACAAATCCCTCTTCAGCGTCCGTCAGGCTCGACATGCTTGAATGGAGTGTTTGGAAGGTGGAGAACGGGGGCACCGAGAGCGAACATCTCTAAAACGCCAGTTCCCAAGCCCGAGCCCTCGTTCTTTTGTGGCGCACATGAGTGGCTCTCTCTGCCACCCCCCCCCCCCCTCCCCCCGCAATAAACTCATTTAAGCTGAAGTGACAGGAATGCACAAAGAGTGAGAGGCGTGACAGGGGCAGCAATGCGGGGGAGACTCCCATCATGCAAGCTGAAAGTGGCATCCACAGGTAGGCACTGTTACATAAGCTGGGGGGGTACGCTGGCACCACCCAAGACTTGCAGGGCTTCTGCTGAATGCCAAGGTGGGGGTCGTCCCACATTGTATATTTAAATAAATGGGGGGTGAAAGGTCAGCTGTTTCGGGTGCTAGGGCTTATCTCCGGATTCAATATGGAGAAACGCCTTGAGCTACAGCTGGCAGTCAGCCAAGGAGGTGAGACATTGCCTCTGTGCCTTTGGTGTGGGTAGCAAAGGTTCCATGCGGGCCTGCGAGCCTCGAAGGTGGGACTTAAATTATTATCCCCTGCTGGTGGCACATCTCAGGCCTCCTCCCGTCGGCTGACGACATGTGGCCTGTGGCGTGAGTAGAGGAAGCACACCTGGCCGCCCGTGGGTGCAGCGCAGGCAGAAATAGGAAGCGACTAAACGGGGAGAGATTCGAAGGCCCCGTACGGCAGCAAGGCTCCCTCTTTCTGCCTCATTTACCGCGTCGTTGCCCTGCGTCACGTCGGCCCCTCACCCCTGAAGCAGCAATTACAGTGGCTCATTAGCATTTTAAAAGCAGAGCGTGGTAGCTGTTAGCTAGCGGCTACGGTGGCTCTAAAGGTTGCGGCGATTAATCTGGCCGCCCGGAAAGATTCCGCCTGTGCGCCTCCCCCAATCCTCTCCTCACAACGCTTCACTTGGCCCACGGTGTCGCAGCTGGAGAGCTGCACATGCAGCTGAGATCTGACCACACATTATGAGCAGCAAATGCCTCCTTTATTCCTTTCTGTTCCATTTCTTCTTGTGCCTAAGATACTGAATTGACCTCATACGTTGCTTCCATGATACTACAGTACATCTTTCCTTTGTCTAGAAGGCACTTCTAGCACTATCAGCTTATCTAGATTTAAATTTCTATGCTTATACAGCAGGATATTCATCCAATTGTTTACAGCAAAGTCAACCAGCCTCCCTATAAGCACGTATAAGCAGTTCAATAGGCGAGTGACTCAAAATCAATAAGTAACATGGGGCAATTTTTTAAATAAGAAAAATATGATGGAAAGTAGCAAAATGATTTCACTCTGCCTTACAACTTCAGATGACACAGCCCCCTGATCGACTCCATTTCTGTCTCTATTCCTTTACCCAGAGGCAGCAGACGCTTCTTGCTGTTGGTTTTCTTTCTTGATCTGCTGCTGCTGGTAAATCCGTCATATAGTGAATGAACGGGAGCCTGAGAAACATTAAAGCCACACCACTCCACTTTCCCCCCGTGGTATTACCGCGGTATTACCGCCATTTACCCTATACCGTTTACCTACTATATGAAGACAACAGATAAAGGCCCGTTTGCACATTAATGTCTGTCATTTTGTAAACACCAATCCCAGTTAAGGCTGTGCCTTTTAGTGTAAACAATGGAGAACCCCCATTGGTAAAATCATTCATTCAAATATTATTATTATTAGTAGAGACCCTATGTTTGCAATAATTAGAAATATGACCAGTAATTTAAGCAATAGCTATATTTAAACTCATATTCTTCTGCATAGCATCATATCATGTCGAAGTGCATTGTGTTGAATCAAATTGCGTTGATTCCCACTGCATTGCAATAGGGGTGAATCATATCG
Source organism: Pollimyrus isidori (assembly GCA_019775955.2). Classification (NCBI taxonomy): domain Eukaryota; kingdom Metazoa; phylum Chordata; class Actinopteri; order Osteoglossiformes; family Mormyridae; genus Pollimyrus; species Pollimyrus isidori. Next base: position 8,041,172 of record JABFDZ020000016.1, read on the forward strand.
CATCGCATAAGTAGTTGCATCAAATGAATCTTTAATTTTTCAGATTGTTGGCAATGCGTCGAGACGCACATTGCATCGGCCTCAGTGGAGATGCACGCCCCTCCTTTGTACTTTACCTGTTTGCCTGTTAATAAACGGCGTCTTTTTCCGATCAGCAGAGCCACCAAGTCTTTAGGCTGAAGTGGCAGGAATGCAGACATGTTCCTGGGTTGAGGCTGTTAGCATGTGGCTAACACTTAGCCACACCGCTCTGCTACGGAGCAGCCCTGACCTCTATGCGTCTGATGTTTTGCTCCCTAATGAAGTGAGCATTTTTCGGCAAGGGCATTGATTAATGATCATTATGTTTCAATGGGCAAGTGACATGCCCCAATGTCCACCCATAACAGGTCGTGTTGGAGGAACCTCCTCCAGACCTTTAAGCTCAGACATCTGGCCTGCGATGTCCAGGGGAACCGGGCCATAAAGGAGACTCGAGTGTGCCTTTATACCGGCTAGACAGCTTTCCCCTTAGTCCCCAGATGACAGACCTCATTAGTGGTGCTGAACTGTGGTCAGTTTGCCCCCTTTTCAGGCTGCTCTGCGCCGGCTACCAGCACCAGACTCGATACTCTCTGTTCCTCATGGCTCTCCCTGAGTCAGATGGGATCTATTCTAGGACACGGGGATGGATGTTTGCAGCTCGTCCTTGGTGGGTGTGCTACAGCACCACACGTCTGCAGAGCTTCCGCAGCGGAACTACGATTTATGCACGCGCTGTGATTTTGTGGACGTGCCAATTAAAAAGCCCCGAGGTGTATTGAGGCCTGCTCCATGCCATGCGATCGTTCCGTGGGAACAACGCAGACGGCATCCTCAAAGAGGTATAAGCGTACTTCGACCTACCCAAGTACCTTTTGGCTACTTAATCCCTTAATTGATTCTTCACATTCAAATATTCCTGTATCTTATCACTGCCCTACATTGCATCCTGCCAACTGCAGGTGGTAGTATAGAGTGATGAACGGGACTGTGTCCCCCGATCCCCGTCTCAGTGTGACTGTGTGATCCAATCCCCGTCTCAGTGTGACTGTGTGCCCCGATCCCCGTCTCGGTGTGACTGTGTGTCCCGATCCTTGTCTCGGTGTGACTGTGTGCCCCGATCCTCGTCTCAGTGTGACTGTGTGTCACGATCCCCGTCTCAGTGTGACTGTGTGTCCCGATCCCCATTCCGGTGTGACTGTGTCCTCTGATCCCCGTCTCGGTCTGACTGTGTGTCCCGATCCCCGTCCCGATCTGACTGTGTGTCCCGATCCCCGTCCCGGTCTGACTGTGTGTCCCGATCCCCGTCCCGGTCTGACTGTGTCCTCTGATCCCTGTCTCGGTGTGACTGTGTGTCCCGATCCCCGTCCCGGTCTGACTGTGTGTCCCGATCCCCGTCCCGGTCTGACTGTGTGTCCCGATCCCCGTCTCGGTCTGACTGTGTGTCCCGATCCCCGTCCCGGTGTGACTGTGTCCTCTTATCCCCGTTCCGGTCTGACTGTGTGCCCCGATCCCTGTCTCAGTCTGACTGTGTGTTCCGATTCCCGTCCCGTTGTGACTGTGTGTCCCGATCCCCTTCTCGGTGTGACTGTGTGTCCCGATCCGTCTCGGTCTGACTGTGTCCCCGATCCCTGTCTCGGTGTGACTGTGTGTCCCGATCCGTCTCGGTCTGACTGTGTGCCCCGATCCTCATTTTTGTGCAAGCATGAGTGCCAGCTAACTGAAGCAAAGAGCCCTTATGTGGCCGTGAAACACTCTGTCAGACAGCACACAGACTGGGACAAAGACAGCCAGCAGCGCATGCAATGTGGAAGGAGGAGCTGGCCCTATATCTGCCAACAAAGCTCCTGGCACCGGGGGCGAGGTGTGGGGGAGCTGCTGGCTGGAGAAATACCACTCATATAGTCCCCAGTCACCTTTAAATGCACCTTGAATAAATGCTCTGGAAATGCATGGCAGAAATTTATTAGAGTCAAGCCTTGCTATCATTTTATGTTCAGTGTGTTTCAATTTATTTGCATTGTTACAAATAAGTTTGTCAGAACTTGAATTGCAGTAACTGAGTACTAGAGGAACTCAAAAAACTGGAACATAATACTCAGAAGTCTGCAAAGGATATCCACTTGGAAATGCAATCATGAATAAAAACGACTTTATCTTCAATGACAGCAATTAGGAAGGAGCAACCCAAAGTCAACCCAAACTTATATTTAGTAGAGGTTACTATTAGAGATCTTGGTTTCCAGCAAGTTCTCTGGTTATCCTGTGTTTTCACAGCAAAGGTAAAGAATGTGGGGGGGCTGAAGTTCTCATTATACAGCTCCTGCCTGTGTGCTGGGAGGAGAAGGCAACGTAACTGCAGCAGGAATTTTCAAAGCACCTACAGTACTTCATGGCTCTCTATGCTCTGGACCTGGTGATGAGTCTCCGTGACTAATATGTGGAACCTTTCAGGAGGAGAAATCACTTTGTGCCAGGTACTGAAATCACAGGGTGTAGACCTCAAGAAAAGATGTTGCATCATGGAAGGGTGTAGACTGATTCTCACTGCAGTCCTCTTTGTCTTTCTCTTTGGTTACTGAAGCCCATCATTTTTCTCAGGAGGCCTTAGGAGGCCTGCTTGTTTCGGTCCATGATGCATGTTATAATTATTATTGGAAGCAGTCTGGGTGATTTTTATATTTCTTACAAAAAAAGTTCTAAATCACAAGATACCCTTGAAAAGCCAGTGTGATTTATTTGTTAATTAAGGTTATATTGATTTTTCCCAAAAAAAATTGAAATGGATAAACTTGATATTGAAACAGCTCCATCTATTTCACTCTGCTGACTTTCCAGGTCAGTAGAGGAAATTTTTATCTAGCGAAATATACATTATTCATCCATAAACTAATTTTCAAGCTGTCTCACACATGTGTTAAGGGATTAAAATCTAGTTACTGGGTAACCAGCCTCCCACTGACAATATGCCCAGAATCATTGCGGCTCTAACTTTTCCTGTTTAATCTGAACCGCCTTGGGAGTGTGATGTCACCTAGACTGTTTCCATGGGTGATGGAGAGCTTCCATCAGTCCAGTGCTTCACTCCTTACACTCCTGTACCCTTGCGAACGCATAGTTTGCACTGTGAATCAGTGACTGCTTTCAGCTTTCCTACTTAATGTGCCTGTTAACAGAGAATATGCATGCAGGAGGGGAACTGTACGATGATTCCAAGGGCCCCTGACCAATAGGCTCCCAAGAAATTTGAGACATAATTAGATTGGTCCCAATATAATGCGTTTTAATGGGGCCCAAACTCTCTAGCACCCCCTGCCTGCGGAACAAATGTACTGCCTGTCTTTAACCTGGCAGCATGTCCTTCTGAAGCTGTTCGTCTTGGTTTCCCGAAGTTCAGGTCCCCAGCGACCGTCTCCCTTCGACGATGATGCCTTTTCTTCTGCATTCGCCCTCGCAGGCCGACTCCGCCCTTGCGACGGCTCGCATGTGATGCGCTGGTGCCTCCTGCAGCCCCAGTCGCCGAGGCGCCCGCCAAACATGGGACGGCGGCACCAGGTCCAGCGGCCCTTCATATATTCCCCCGTTGGTTTCTTTGGCCTGTCGCGCGCCACACGTTGCGCCCCCTGCTGGTACGTGTGTGCACAGTCACCACACCCCCGTCATGCTAACCGTATGACCCCAAGCTCCGTTATGTTCTTCAGCCCAGCTCCTAAATATATAACTTACGGGCAGATGGACGATGTTTGTGTTCCATCTGTTCCTTTGCACCTCGCCCCAGAATAGTGGGAGTGAGGGCGAGGCTTTACTCAAAGGCAGGCAGTCCGACCCAGTCTCCTCACCTCCCACAGCCTCCCAGGACAGTCTTACCTCCATACATTTTTGTGAAGCTCTTCCAAGTTCCAAACAAGGAGGCAAAAGTGCGTTCTGCATTTTTATTAAGCTGAGGCTGCATGGAAACTTGTCTCAGATTTCATACACGATTTGCAAACTTTGACCTTAGCATACGTAACAATACAAGAGAAGGTTCGTTTTTTGGGATTTGGGCCAGATCATTTGCATATCCTTAAGCGTTACATTTACTAAATACTATCTCAGGATGCATTGCATAACCATTTGGCATCGTAATATATAAGAAGACTGTCCATTCACTTCTCTTCTCACCATTTATCTTGCTCAGGTGGGGCCTGAACCCTGCACCAGATGGTATTGAGCAGGGGTACAACAAGATGCCAGTCTGTCATAGGGTGTGTACACACAAAATCATATTCAATGGGCACTTGAGAGATTAATTAGCCTAACTGCCATGTCATTGGGCTGCAAAACCCAACCAGACTGCCCAGAGGAAAGACAAGAAGAGCACAAATGCTGCATACAGAGAGCAGAAACGGGATTCATGCCGCTAACCTTGGTGGTGGGAAGGAACAGCACAACCCAATGACCCATCCCACCATGTGTGATGCATGAATTGCAAAATGAACAGGTGTGTCACTGCAAGGCTTTAACATTTAAATGTTCCAAGGTCTGCTTTAATCTTCTCCTTTGCCTGGAAGGTTTTGCTCTGACACAAACCGGAAGTCTACAGAACTTTTGGTGAGAAAGGCACAGTAATTGCAGGTGTACAATCGGGCGCTCACACTCCATTTTCAAGCACACGTGTTGTTCAAAATATCACACAGATGAAATTGCAGATGTCTCCGCAAGAATCCAAAGGAGCAGTCGCTCTCACCAAAGCCTCCCACAGCTCAACACAGCAGAGAGAAAAACACATGCGGCTATCTTCCAAAAACTTGCAGAACCTGAGGCCTGCAGATTATTGCATTCTGCAAAGATTTTTGTTCGCCTTTCCTGTTAAATTTGCAGAATCTTTGAATTCTGTAAATACAAAATGCTAACATGTTCATCAGAATATATTTAAACATATATTCTTCCCTGAATGGCTTCAAAGAAATGCCTTTAAAGTAATAAAGGTGTTTATTTTCATTCAGGAGAGCTGGAGATTTTTGCCACAAAAAATTTCTTAAGATAACCATGTGGGGTGAGTCTGAGTTTTTTTCTGCCTCAAGTCACAGTGAGGAGGCTCAGGTGCTCAGTGAGTCCTCCCCAATGCAGAGTTCGCCTCAGCAGAACAGTGCGGAGCTCTCTGTCTGCTCTGTCACACAGGACGGGACGCCTTGCCTCCGATCGGGGGAAGGGTTAATGGGCCAAGACCAGCGCTAAGCAACACGCGAGTGCCATCAAATGAAACACCCGCAGCTATCGGAGGAGGCTCGCCCCGCCGCCCAGATCATGCCGTAGGAGAAGGAAGCTCACAGCGCCATTTAGATTCAAGCCAAAATCCTACTTGGTGCCATTTTTCACCATCCGGCTCACGACGTGTTGGCTGCAGGATTTTAACAGTTCTTCAGGACCTCACTCTTTCATCCTGCTTCTCGAGTTCCCCCGCCGAGATTGTTTAGAATAACTGTAACATTGCCACCGTGGGTGGCCTGCAACACACTTGGAAAAAATAGTAATGGAGCAGCGCCCCCTGGTGTTTATGGGCACACCTCATGTGCCGGCAGAGATGGCAGATGGGGCTGGAACCCCAGAGACCTGCCCTTTCCCCTCTCTGACCAACAGGCACCAGCAGTAGCACAGTCTGAGCCAAGCCTTCCACATTAACCACTACACCTTATGCCAGCACAACTGTGTGTGTGTGTGTGTGTGTGTGTGTGTGTGTGTGTGTGTGTGTGTGTGTGTATGTGTGTGTGTGGGGAGAGGGGGGTCCATATTGTTGCATATTGGATTAAATGCACAGCAAAGACCTTCTCTTTGTCCTACATAAGCCCTTGGTCCCGCTTTCCAGACATTTACTACGCAGAAGCCCTGGTGCTATAACCCACCAGTCCCTGTTACATCAGTATTCACAACTCGTTAATCTGCATAAGCCGCTGTCACAATCCATTGCAACCCCTCTTCAATGGGATGCTGGGAAATGTAGTTCCGGTGTGTGACGGATGAGAGGGTCCTGCCTTCTTACTCTTCCTGTGGATGAAAGGCATGCGATTGTATGTGTCATAAGAGCACCGTAACAGTGTCAGTAGCAACCTTGGGAAGACAGATGCAGCTGGGATTAATGTGTGAAAGACGAATAGCTTTTTGAGTTATGTTGACTGTAATGGCGTAGATTTACTGACAGGGTAAGCTGCATGAGAAACAGCTCCCGCATTTCGAAGAGCATCGATGCCTCATCAGTGTCTGTAGCTGAGCAGGAGCTGCAGGCGTGGTGCACACTGCGTCAGATGATGTCAGATTACGTTTACATTTATGTACCTGTGTACTGATTTATTGCATGCAAACATGTGATCTGAATTTTAACTCGCTTCATCTATTCAAGGGAAAAGGAAATCATGTGAGGAGAGCATAATGTATCAGGATGGATTTGTTTTCTTGCATGGGCCTTAGATGACACACAGGCACCCAAATCCAGACTGGTCACAGTTCAGCCCTGCTTCCCCAGGCAACATAATACACCGCTGCTGTCAATTGACTGAGTCTCAGCTCTGCCTGTTTACTGTGACATCAGCGGCACCCCACATTTCACCACATAATTTATAAGTAAAGCAGAAGCACCAGAATTCCAAGGAGATTCTGAGGTATCGTATGATGAGGAGATTCGGAGCGGAGCAGTACGACGAGGTTCCAGGAGGCATTGTATGATGAGGAGGTTCCGAGAGAGACGTAAGATGAGGAGATTCCGAGCAGCATGGTATGACAAAGAGGTTCCGAGGGGTGTGGTATGATGAGGAAGTTCTGAGCGGAACAATATGACAAGGAGGTTCCGAGGGGTATGGTATGATGAGGAGGTTCTGAGCGGAGCAGAATGACAAGGAGGTTCCGAGGGGTGTGGTATGATGAGGAGGTTCTGAGCGGAGCAGTATGACAAGGAGGTTCCGAGGGGTGTGGTATGATGAGGAGGTTCTGAGCGGAGCAATATGACAAGGAGGTTCCGAGGGGTGTGGTATGATGAGGAGGTTCCGAGCAGCACAATTTGACAAACGGGTTCTGAGTGGAGCAGTATGACGAGGAGGTTCCATGCACCGTGGTTCTGATTGGCATGGTTCCGGGCCCCTGCACCTCCTCGGGTTCCCACACAGCTGTGCCAGGCACCCATTGCCAGAGCTTGCAGACACAAACTGTTAGCCAATGGGGTTATTTCCCCCTCTTCTCTTTCACTGCATTCCCACTGTTTTCCTTCCGGGTTTCTCTCCCATTTCCGGTCCCTGACCCTTTTTCCGGGGTACTGCCCCCTCCCAAAGTGGGCGGGCACACCCCTTTGTTCCACTTAGATGGGTGGTGACAGAGAACCCAAGAACCCTACAGAGCGGCGCTGGCCATCATTCTGTGCAGTTTCCCACGTGACAAAGGGACAAGCCTAGGGCAGCTTCACCGTCAGACGGGTTACTCTCATCTCTGAGAGTCGCATTTAAGTAAGGGCTCCTCTCTGTGTATGTAGCCCTCTGCCTCAGAATATTCCCTGAAAATTACTCTATAAACCCCATCTATGTGTGCATTCCCTATGGCTCATATATATTCATACACTTGTATACAGAAATACTATGCTGTATTTAGTTCAGTGTCCAGGATGAGTATGAATTGTTATTTCTGCTCGATTGACTGGAAAACCTATTTCCTTTAGGAGATATGACTCAGGAATGGGGCGGACACTCCTCACAGATTGTCTTTCACATGGGTGCCGTCTCTATGAGCTGGTAAAGCACCAGCCGCATCAACAATGCAGGCAAAAATAGCACAAACACCGCCATGTCCACCCACTGCATCTCCATACCCTCAGAGTCAGCTGTTTTACTGCACTTCCATCTCCTTTCTTCCTCCTGTTCCTGGACCTGCCCCAGGCCAGCAACATTAACGTTTTTCTTTGCAACCACGCTTGTTGCCTTGCTGGCTCATTAGTTCTTGTGGGTCTTTATTTCCTCGATTGCTGCTGGGTGCCCCACAAATAGCTTTAATTCCGGTGACGATTCTGCCTGTGTCCTCACACCTTTGCGCTTCGGAAGAGACGCATATGAACGAAGGTGGACATCTACTCACGTATATAAGAACGCCCACAATGCTGTGTTTCTCCATAAGCATTTTAAAACGGCATCAATTTGGGATTCTTTACCTTTTAAATTTTTTGATTGTGTTCATTAAAAACCAAAGATGGAATGCAGGCTTCAAGTCTCCACGGTTCTGGCTACACATCCCTTACTCTGGGGTGCAACATGAGTTCCCTTCCATAACCCACCATACTAATGTTTCTGAACTGTTCAGTACCATGGAAGGGTGACATCGTGGATGTGACTTACAACCTGCAACATTCAGTGTGCCACCCTACACAGGCCAGCGTGGAAAATTGACTCACTGATGGACTTTGTCTGGAACCTTAATCACAGTTTACACCTTGCTTTTAGCAAGCAAACCACCTCTACTGTTTTCAGGAATGTTCGTATTGAGGGGGGGGGGCAGCCAGTTGAGCTTGGACCCCCCAAGAGGTTTTTGGTTCCTCTCCTCCATTGTCATTGTCTTTATTTAATGTCTTTCTCTCTCCTTTTCCCTGTTTTGTATCACTCTCTCTTAACAATGTTGTGAAAGGCGCTATATAAAAATAAATCGAAAGGAATGGATCCGCTCATTGTGTTTACCCTGTAATGGGCTGGTGTTCTGTGTTCCCTCCTCCCATCACCATTGCCATGTATGGTATATGAAGAAAAACTGGAACATTATAGGCCACATAACTAAAGCAATTTCATTCCATCTAATCCATCGACCTCCACAGCAAAATGCAACTTATCCTACAAAATTCCATTTCTCTTTGGCAGCTCCTTCACATTAGGAACCTCAAGGAGCTCTTATCTAACTTGACTTCCATTCTCAGTCTTGACAATGTGCAAATGTCAGTGAAACCCTACTAATGTCCACATTCGTTGCTTTCATAGCTGAGACCACTCAGGGCAGACATTACTTGCATTAGGAAAATCCTAAAGTAATATTCAGAGGATTGCCAAAGCAAAAAGTGTAAGTTGTATGCTTTTACATCATTCATGTTGTTCAGTTAGGAGAGCTATCAGCTTTTTCCTTTGTCTGCTATGTGTAATTAAATCTAAAGGGACCAAACTTGATTGGACAGTTTAATCGTCGTTAACCAGGTCATCTGCAGACTGAGATATCAGGTCCAAGAAGTGCAAGGTTTTGAGAAGTTTCAATCTTCAATCTGCTGTACCATACGGCCATTCGGCTGGTTTCATTTAGTTGCTTAGCATTTGTTTTATGGGAATCGACGTGCATTTTTTAAATCATTTGTATTTCTGGATAATACAATTATATTAAATAAATACAGCTTCTTGCTGTGTGATGTATCTTAATAATTTAGCATGAGCTTCTGCTAGTGCTGTAGTTCTCAAGACCCGTCTTGATCTCTGGACTGGTCTCAAAACCAGTTTTTTGTGGTCTTGGTCTTGTCTCGGTCTTGTCTTGGTCTCGGACACAGCGGTCTCGATGGGATGGGGGAAAAAATAGAAAGCAGCACACCCTCACAGAACAGTATCATTATTTATTGTGCGCCTCAGTTCAAATGCAACCAATCAGATGCATATATTTTAAAAATGTCACACTGTATACATTTTCTCAAAGGACACTGCCAGTGCTTCACAGTCCACACACATCATACACATCACATCATAGCGAAGTCAGCAAAGAAATGTCCAAAAATGTCTGCGAAGTCTATAGCATAGTTAGAATTCAAATAAATTAGATATTTTACATTCATTAGAAAGCACGGTCTTGGAGGTGCAAGTCAATCTGGAGGCTCATTCTCCTCAATTCAAAGCAAAGGGTCATTACATATCCATATTCATAGCTTACCCAAGGCCTCTGTCCCTGGTATATATATGAATGAACATCTTTCTGGTACATTCCATCTCTTTCCCTTGACAAGGTCTGATAAAACGGTTATAGGAGAGGATTGCTGAGAATATTATTTTCCATCAGGCCTCGTAACTATGACAAATGTGTGAGATTTTAAATGGGAGACATATAAACAATATGATTGGAAAAATAACATGAATTTGATTTAATGACAAATGACACTTTACATCAATGTCTTTTTTCTCTACAGTTGATCTGAGTAACGTGATGTCAATTCTATCCCTAGTCTGTTTTTGGTCTTGGTCTTGGTACTTGGACTTGGTCTTGGTACCATCAAGTCTCGGAAGTGTCTTGGTCTTGATACTCTCCGGTCTCGGCACTGTCTTGGTCTCGGTTTAGGCGGTTTTGACTACAACACTATAGCTTCTGCTATATGAAAGATTCATGCATACTATTTATTTCATGTGCATTACAGTGCTTGGATATTACTGGATGTACCTTCAGTCGTCATTTTGGGCTGGCTGGTGATTTGTCACCATTTCCACGTCTGATTCAGGCCGCCCCCCGGCAGAGCCTAACTGGATGGATGCATGAAAGCGGAATGAGGACAAACTAACGTTTCGAGCTACACCTGCAGCACTAAAAAGGTTTGTTTGGTATGCCAAATGCAAAATTATGATTTAGGTTATTCGGAAATTATACATGACGTGAAACTGAATGTTATGTTGTGTTGATTTCAACTGATGAATTGAAAATACTTCTTCCATTTCTCGTTTTATTTTAAATATGTTTGAGTTGATTTAAATGATTTAATCTAGAACACAGGAAAACAGCAAATGATTCTTCACAGTAAGAGATAAGAAATGTATTAATCCTTCTTTAAAGCGCAGATGTGTTTGCGACCCTGGTCGTATTGGAACATTACAGTTTTTTTCAGTCGCTAACAAGCACTTACCCATACTTCAGATACTTTTTCTAAACTCTTAACACAGACTCACAACTACAAAACACAATTGACCAAATGGATAATTTTCTTCTCAAAAATAAATTTTGTTAAATATATACTAACTCTTCATTT
>JABFDZ020000016.1:8071879-8084102 GCA_019775955.2 Pollimyrus isidori
GGGGTGTTTGCGGGCGGGGGGGATAACAACACACGACCACGAGGGGCTTTAATCTCACAGAGAATGGAAATACTTCATCTCCTCGTTACTTAACTGGTCTAGGCGGTAGCAAGGATGGTTAATGTGTGTACTTGAGAGGTGCGTAGGAAAAGAAAAGGGGACAACAGGTCAGAGGTCAGCTACAGTGGAATGAAAAGAAATGATCTATGGAGATGAACTGAACCAGCTAGATCACACTCTGGCACAAGCTACTTCCTGCATGGAAAGCTGCCGCACTCCATGGTACTGTACCTACACCCAGACAGAAGGCTGTCCTCCATGTTTAGAGCCACTCTGACACAAGTTCACGGTCTACAGCATTATCTGTTTCCATAAGCAATGGTCCTTCAAGTCCTTCAAGCATTTCCTCCTATATCACTAACTGGACAAGAGAGTGGCTGCTAAGCGTCAGACAGGCAAAAAAAGCTCTTCTACACAGTCATACCCCTGCAAAAACTGCACTTTCCTGCTCACAGAGGACCTCTATTGTCTCCAATTGACGTATAAACTCTTTATTAAAATGTACCATTATTTTCGGTTTTAAGCCAAGATTTTAAATACTTCCCGCTTCAACACTAAATATTTTATTTTTAACTTTAAAATTAGTCAAGGCCACAAAAGATTTTTAGAGAGTTATTCCCAAAAATGTACTGCTTTATCCCTAATGGCTAGTCTAAATTTATCTACAACATTTCCACCTTGCCTCAGATTTGAATATACTTTTCCATTTTAAATTTACTTTGCGATTTATCTACTATGATTACCTTGGTTCTTTGTAACAAACAGTATGAGCAATGTATATGAATACAAATATCAGATCACAACTAATGACGTTTCAACAGGCAAACCACCTTTATATCTGAACCCAAATGCACTGCGTTGCGGAATGATTGCTACGTTGCTGTTATTCTCTCTCCTTAGTTAATGCAGTTTGAGGGCTGGAGTCTTTTTAAACCACAAGTTTTCAGATATATCAGGAATTGAACAAATCCTCTATATCAGTAATGAAACTCAAAATTTCACAACCGCAATGTTACAAGATACTATAGGTTTATCACTGGGTCTTAACTTCAGCAATAATTCAGCAAAAATACTATTATAATACATCTGACACAGAGTCACTCCTTTGCAACTGTGTCTGCTGGGTAAAATTAAAGCACAAACATATCAGCTTAATAGCATGTTGCTCAGAAATAATCTCTACAAAATGCAGGCCCTCTGTATTTTCTCTGACAAGCAGGAGTATGCAGGTTACACTCTGCGAGGCAGATTATCTAACAAACAGGAAAGGTGCTCGTATTGAGGTGTGTAAAGGCGGGATGTGAGGAGGTGGGATGCCAGTTTGAGGGACATACACATAGCCAATCAGCTCAGAGAGAGGCTGTTTGTAGAATTCTTCGTCCAGCACCCTGGACAGAGGTGTCCCACAGGGAAGCAGTAAGTAGGGGGAGGGAGAGAGAAAGCGAGTGATGAAAAAAGGAGAGGAAAAACACAGACACTTGCACAGTGTGGAAGCATAGAGGGCATTTATGCAATTCAAAGTCACAATTCAGTGGATGCAGCTCTATTCAGACTTAGTCTACACACACAACAACTTTAATTTAAAAGCCGGAGATTAAAAAAAAAAGCTTCTATTGACTCCCGTGTCAAAAGGCAGAATATGTTACATAATATTTGTGCTACTCATAAGCACATACAAGACAGGGATTTATAAATGAGTGAAATGCCTAGATAGAAAGTCTGTGATAATGGCGATCATTTTTTTTTTAGTGCTATTTAAACAAGCCCCACTCCGTATCAGGGATTAATGATAACTGGGCAGCTTAGACTAAGCCTGGTTTAGATGTTTCCCACTGGACTTTCCCGCTCACCTGTTGTTGACTTTCGTTTTCTCCAGCTGCTCGTCCTGCCTGCAGTGCCACTCCTCCAGGTCCACCTTGGCCCTGTCCTTCCATTCGGCCTCCTGCGAGCGCGACGTGACGTCTGGGCAGAGCGACAGGGCGGCGGAGGTCACACCTACCATCTGCTGCCCGCCGCTGGGCAGCCGTGAGCCAGCCGCCCAACTGCAGCTAAATCACCCCCCCCCACTCCGTAAACACCGAGCCACCACCTCCCAGCCTCAGCTATGGGCCCCCACATACCATATCTACCAGACCTCCTGCACTGCCAGACACCCGGTCCCTCCCACCCGGGATGGCCCTACAGCGCTCGCTCACCCAGCGCCTCCAGCCTCTCCCGCTGCTCCTCCCTCCACTTGCGCAGGCTCTCCGGCTCCCCCTGCAGGCGGTCTGCCTGCGCCACCGCAGCATAGGAGTCCGAGGGACCGTTACTCACCTGAAAGGGAGGTGTACGCCGCAGTACGGCTCCACTTAGCATGGCCGCACGAGACAGACTTACTATCGCTAATGATAACCAAGTTATTAAGTTAAGCTCTGTAAATTTTAAAATAAATAAAATAAAATACAACTATAAGAAGACTATAAATATTGCCTCTGGAACTAACTGACATTAAATAAAAACAAGCATCAAATAGATTATTGTTACTGTTTTAAATACTAATTGCCATTGATAATACACCTGGATCATGTATTGCCCATTTTGGGGACATGAGCAGATAATCTGCACTGTGTATTTATGTAGGATTATCTAAAAATCACACAAAAAACACAAAATAGCTATACAACCATCAGTTTACCCCTATAAATAAGACTACTAAAACTTAAACTAAAATATATAAAAACTAAATAGAAATAAATCTTTAAATAAAATTCATAAAACCACACTAAAAGCTAACTAGAACTAAACTGGATTTCAAATGAAAATAATATAAAAACTAAATTTTAAAATCAAAACTAAAATTAAACTGCTGCGGTGCGTGACGGGCACCTACCCCTTGAAAATCTCCATTCACAGCCTCATCAGCTCCGTCTAAAAAAAAAATTATCACGTGTATTTTACAGTTTTGTTTATTAACTAACAATCTCCATTACAACACCGCATATTGCAATCACTGTAAAACGTACAGAATCATATAAAATCTAAAATCTAAATCCTCAACTCTGCAAGAACAGACTTTAAATCCAGCCCCCGTTATACAATAGGTTTTGAAAGCCTGTATACAAAAAAAAAAAATCAATCAATATGGAAATTTGTGAGATTCTTTATAAAAAAAAAAAATATCCGTCCACAAAACAAGCTACCCTGGTAGCGTCCAGACTGAAAATCAGCACAAGAAGATTAAACGCAAATTTCAGGAAGGAGGCTGTAATGTGCAGCTGACTTCATGTAAGAGCAGCCTGCGGGGACCCTCCCCCGTGCACCAGGCACCAGCCCGAGCTGCGGGTGCCGCACCGTTATCTCTCCGCCGCAGATGCGCCTCCTGACACGTGCCATCGCCGACCAGGCGAGCGGCCAATCAAGCCGCCGCTGCGTGAGGCCTCCGAGCGCGCGGACGGATTCATTACGAGTTGCAAGCTGCCGCCGTATTTCTGTGTAATGAATCTGCGCCGTGGCGTGCTCGACTGTGCCAGCTTAGAGAAAACAATGCGACGGGTGTGCGTCTGCGCGCGAGGACAGATACACACAAACACACACAAAATTAGGCATCCTTTAACGTGTAAGCATGCACTAAACAAAATTAGACCATTTCATTGCTGTTTTCAATTCATTTTCGATGTAATACATTTAGTGTGCGTATTTTGTGCTTGCTTAGAAGCCCATCTTACGAATGGTTACCAAAATAAACAGAAGCTTTGCATTCCTATGGATTCCTATTAACCCCGATTTCCCCGGAGGGTGGTCTCCGGCCACCATGACAGCAGTTGTTAATCGCCGATTCTGCTCCGTCGTCCAGTTTGCTTCGCAATATTCATATATATATATAGCTTGCAGGGGTTGCTTTTATCATGAAACCATACGCTGTTTTATTTCGACCGTTAACGACGTTCATTCGCCTTCTGGTTGTTGGATCGCATAATATTGTTGCTACACCTCGATCACCTGGAGCATTCTTACCGAAGGATAACTGGACCTGTCCCCCGTTGGAAATGCCATACCCTTCATCGTTTTCGATCCCGGCGATCTCGTTTTCTTGCTGTGCCAGGAAGGCGGCGGCTGGATCTTCTTCTGATCCAAACCCATTCCCTGAAGCGGGTACACTGTAGTTATCCATGTCTCCCCGAAATATCTCTTTTTCTAAAGGGGAGCAGGTCAAACACAACTAAACGACACCAGTTCAGGGATGAAGATTGTTGGTTACGTCAGGCGTTGAGTATAGGGAAGGGAGCCAACGCCGCTGGATAACGCAGAAAATTGCTCATAGCCAATGAAACACTTCGAAATTTGAGGGACGGCATTTTCAGCCAATTGTATGCTCCCAGCGGCAATTTCTTCAGGTGGCCAATCAGCTATAGATAAATTTGATGGATCATCTTTTCACCAATTAAATGCTTCTGTCATTAAAACCGAAAGCAACACAACCAACGAAATGATTGAACTTTCAAGTCATCTGATCTAGACGCTCCAGGGTTAATTCTGATATTTTGCTGTCAATTCGGTCTTAAACGGATATTTAATCTCTCTGATCTATAGATTCCGGGAAACAGAGTGGTAACATGAAATTTTAATATTGTAAACTGTGTTTCCCGGAATGCCTTGTCCGCTCTGAATGTACCAAATATAACAGACGTACAAGTTATAATATTGCATCCTGTACTAGCTAGCTTAAAAAATCTGCCAAAATATTGTTTTTACTGATTTTCTTTAAAACCACAGCGGAAGATATTTGCCTACTAATTTTTCATTCTAGAGTGCATTAATTGTATTCAAATTTGTTTTCCGACTTGCATTTGTACAATTATGAATAACTATTTATTACGGGTTCCTTCTAATATTTAATCACTACATATGTTACCACCGAAATCCACTAATATGAATTCCTTGTAAATATTTGCATTTAGATTTAGGGGCCTAGCCCAACCCCTGAAAAACAACCCCCATACCATTATCCCTTCTCCACCAGACTTTACAGTTGGCACAATGCAGTCAGGCAGGTAACGTTCTCCTGGCATCTGCCAAACCCAGACTCCTCTATCAGGCTGTCAGACAGAGAAGCGTGATTCGTCACTCCACAGAGCACATTTCCACTGCTCCAGTGACAGTGTGCTTTACTCCACTACATCCGACACTTGGCATTGCGGGCTTGGTGATGTCTGGCTTGCATGCAGCTGCTCGGCCATGGAGCCCATTCCATGAAGCTCCCAGCACACAGGTTTTATGCTGGGGTTAATGCCAGAGGAAGTTCGGAACTCTGCAGTTACTGAGCCAATACAGCATTGATAACTTTTATACACTATGCGCCTCAGCACTCGGAGCCCTGCTCTGTTACTTTACATGGTCTGTCACTACATGGCCAAGTTTCTGATGTTTCTAAACACTTCCACTTTGCAGTAATACCACTTAACAGTTGATCGTGCAATATCTAGCAATGAAGAAGTTTCATGAACCGGCTTATTATAAAGGTGGCATCCTACGATAGTACCACGATGGAATTCACCGAGTTCTTCACAAATATTTGATAACCTGACTACATGTCTAGGTGCTTGATTTCATACACGTAGCAAAGGGTCTAAATTAAACACCCGAATTCAGTGATTAAGAGGTATGTCACAATTCTTTTGTCTATATAATGCATTATTATTTTTTCTGCTTTGACTGCAGTTGATAAAGCTAGCGATTTATATGCAATATGTCTACATTGTTTTTGATCGTGATGTCATTTCCTGTGAAACAATACCTGCCTGGTAGAAAATACATCTAATATGATGTTGTGTTACATTAGTGGTCACAATTGCTGCTGTCCAAAGAGACGACATTTATTATCCGCTGATACACTGGCATCCTGTCCAGGGTGTACCCTATCCATACGTAATGAGCTCCCAACGATCCTGACTAGAAGTACCCAGAATACGGTTAAATATATTTCCTCAGATATATGTCTAACCACTAGGGGGCGCCGCGGCACTACGAGTCAACAGGAAAAACCTCTTAAAGTGGACCCTGGAAGGAATAAACGCTGAATTTTGAATACAGCTACAAATAAATAAAAAACACATTAGGTCAATTTGATTAGCTTTTGTACAGCAAATACTTATAGGCTGAATAACTAGCACGGACTACTCAATTTGCATTGCTTTCTAGATATAATTCAGTTTTTTTACTGTATAGGTCCAAAAGCCAATATCTTTCATTTTAAACAGAAGTTAGAATATCAGTTTAGTTTGTTCATTTGCATATAATTGGAAGAAATGTGTGAGTTTGGAAAGGCACTGGCTGTCTTTATTGAATAAATATTTTTATGTATCTTTCTGTGCATTGATGCATATGCACGTGTGTAAATGTGTTATTCTAAATAGGAGCTGATTACTGGGATGAATGAAAAAGGCTACCTAAGACATTAGAGACTCTTTGGTGGTGGTGCTATGTTGTGAGTCAGGCTGTCAGTTGGGGTGGCAGTAGAGGATAAGGCTTTGACCAGGACAGAAAGGACAAAAGCTGTGCTTTGCTTACAAAGGCTGTGCTTTACCGGTCAAACTCACACAGCCAGGACAGCTAACTCAGGGCTGAGATCCCATAGGATGAACAGCTCTAGTAAACTGAAAGTATGCATTGATGAATGTTTTTCCAGAACAGTGCCTCCTATGTGGACAGCCAACCCGCTGGGACGACCTGGAAGTCGTAACGTGTTGTGGACATCTCCTGCTGTCCTTTGTAAAGATATGGAGAGCTTCACCACCGTGCTAAAATCTGTCCATGTAGAGAACAATGTAAAGCCATAAGATGCAATGGATTCTGAGCTTTATTCTATCATGTAGACAGCATTGTTATTAAATATCCATACATCTTCTAGGCAGTGATCAAGGTTTGGCTTCTGGGGGTGGTTGCTAAAGTACCTGTCTGTTCAAGGGAGGGCCCAGACAAAGTAAAGTAGAGCCATATATTGTCATACTCTATGGGGAATACAGAGATATCAGTTTGCCATACTGCACATCTGCAGACTGTGTGGGGTGGTGTGTGTGTAATAAGTGGATGCTTCTTACTTCTCTCTCATCTTTTGTAAGTGAATAAATTCAGCTCTTCAGCCAGGGCTCACTTACGCCACCTTACAGTAACTCCAAGTGGAGCAGCAGGTAGCCTGTGTCTCTGTTGCCTTCTCCTCAGCTATAAGGGCACCAGTTGCAAAACTCACAACAATCAGAATATGGTGTTGCAGCCCTGGGAAATGTGAAGGGTGATTACCAACAAATTTTTCCCAATCACCGAAATGTCAGAGGAACCAGGTAGAGGGTAGAGGGTGAGCTCTTTTAAAGGGCTCCTTTATAAATGTCAGAGAGCAGGACTGGTTGTGATTACTCACTATTCTACAGCTAAGTGATGTGATCCTTCGTCAACTTTGATTTCTTGCTTGCTGTAATGACGTCACCATACTGTAACTCCACGGGTGGGGTGGGGTGGGGGGGGGTGGGGGTGACTGTATTGTGGTAAGATGTTAACGACGCTTATTGAAGTAATGAAGTTTCTCTCGCATGGTCCAGATTATTGCGGCGATGAGCCTTCGGCCCACTAGGGGATTGTGCTACTGGCGGCTTCTGTCGGTACTGAAAGCGCCAGAGGAATGAGTGCAGACGGGGGTGACACATGGCTGCAGGTGGGCACGAGATGGATCTCTAACTCTACGTGAGGGACCGTAGCCAAGTTCCCTATATATGCACAGCTTGGGGACAGTCTTACCATGTGCCTAATTTGCTAATGTGTTTCTTCAACAGGCTCTAATACTTAGGTTTTTCAGTTCACCAACTCCCAGTTCACTAATATTACATTACTGAGAGTTAATCCACGTCTAACAGTTGCTGTTAATCAAATACAATAAAAGATGGAATTATTCCGCATGTACAAATCCGTATACGTGTATGTTTTAAGCTCTGGAATTCATACTTGAAGCCCGTATTGCCATCTCGTAACACGTGTTACTATTCATGAGGGGAGTCGGCACTCCATGTTCCTGCATATTTATAGGATGCATGTAAATTACACACGTGAAGAGTACTGTATACCGATAGTTTATGTTAATTAGGGCAACGCAGGTTTCAAGAAAGCAAGCGCAAGAGGGATCTAGGGTCAGTTTATCAGATCTGTGCCTTAAAACGAGTTGCTCTTGCTGAACGTTGTGAGTATCCTATCTGCGAGTTCTCGTACTAATCTGTTAATAGGTCTTCCAGTTTTAAATCGGGGGGGGGGGGGTCTATTAAAAAGACGACAAGAGCAGCATCATCATCCACAGCAGTGCAACAAGTTTTGGGAGCGGCCATACAGGCGGTGGGATCCGTCACAGGTTGTTTAGCGCCTTTGACTGTGGGAAGGCGTCGCATTTGTCGCCTGTTTAGAGTAACTGTGCTCTGGCCATAACCCGCTGGGTCTGACAATCAAAACAGTCCCGCTGCTCTCGCTACATGCCGAGTGCATGTGACTCTGCGTTGCTCAGCATTCAGCATGAAGCTTGCGGAGACTAGAGAGGACCCGAGGTGCGCTGAAAACATGGAGAAGACAGCGGAGACTTACAAGCCTCAGTACTGCTGCGGCACCTTCGTCAACGTCCTGGCGTGCTTGTTTTCTTTTGTTTCCTTTGCATACTGTATTTTACTGAGTGTGCAGACATCTGAGATCAAAACAAGGGTGGCGGAATTGGAAACTGGGAATGGGGAGCTTCTGTATCACCAGGTTCCCGGGTTCTCCATGGATCAGTTTAATTCTCTGATACAACAGAGAGTGGATGAACTTCTGTCTCAGGTAAGATGTAATCACTGACTCACGTAACCGTGTGAGTTTTATTCAAAATGGGAATTACGCAAAGCCTGTACGCTATTTATAGTCCAAACTTTAGGCTACCCCGTTTCTTCCAAGTTTAACATCTTAAAAATGATATTTAAATGCATTATACGTGTTTTTACTCTTTTTAAAAAGACTTATGCATGAATGTTTTGGAATTGACAGCGATCTTATGAACATCTGACCAAGATAAGGACTGTCCGTGAAGCGCCACCTGACTGCAACTGTCCACCAGGTAAATGAAAGATTTTTTTAAAAATCGATCGATTATCGTTTTAAGCATTTCAGCGAAGTGGCATAGTTTAGCAGACCACCGATCCTTTATCGTAATTTGTTAGAGCCATCATTCCACAATCCACACCCCACGCAGCTTCGCAGTCACAATTCAAAGGGGTCCTACAAAATAAGGGAAGCTTTTTGATGACAAAGAACAGAAATGCGCTGAAATTTAATAAAGTTCTGTTAATAACTAATTCCACTGTTTTGAAAGTGAATATCAATATACAATATGTGTAGATGGTAGCGAGACTTTATGTTGACTCTGGTGCTTTTTTTGTAAAATTGAAAATTGGACCGCTTTTATTGTATTTACGTAATACATCCAAATAATTTCAAGATATTAATGCAAGAGATTTTGATGCATGAAATTAAACCTGCATACGGGGCAATTTGGATTAGCTCGCTCCACTTGTCAAGACTGGATTGTACGTTTCCACCGCTTTTTTCGCTGTAGTAGAAACTGTAATGTTTATGGGGCTCGGGATTGGCCGGTAGTACGGATGCTGTCTTTTAAAATCACATTAAAAACGCAAATGCATAACAGTGAATGACTTTACGACGCGTGCTTTTGAAAGGCGCTGGCGCTGTAGTGCGGCCGTCAGCCCTCCCTATTGCGGAGCCGCTGCGGTAATTCACGTCCCGGGCTCAGTGTTGATAGACAGAAATGGATATGAAGGATTCAGACAGCTGAATCACCGCTATTTGCAACTGAAAGAATGGCATTTACGGGCTATAGATAGGCGCTGAGAATCTTTTGTGATGTGGGAAAAATGCCTTCTTTTATGGATTTTCTGTTTTTCGTGGAAATTAAGTTTTGCTAAATATTTTGAAACTTTCTTGCGGAACAGTTATTGAAAACGTTTTGCATGTATTGCAATTAATGCACAGATCCAATAAATCTCGAGACAATTATGTCGTATTAGCCTATTGGCTAGATTCAATAGTGCATTTCAGTATTTGGGGTCATAGTTATCAAACAGTTGGGGAAAGTTACTGCTTACGTATCAGTAGCAGTTGACAATCAGTAATGCGATATATTGAACTAGGTTGCTGCATGGTTGCTTAGACAAACATGAACAGCTCCGCATAGCAAAGAAGCTGAAATTACTCATTTCAACCAGCAGATGGAAATGGTGTTTGTAATACTTGTTACAGCCATCCTATTTGGAAATCTGCCCGTCTACGGCAAACAATGCGTGCTATTAGACGCGAATAAAATACGAGTCCCCTGCAAAATCCGAAATTTATCTGGCAAACCAAATTCATCTGGCAAACTGCATTTTGGAGCGCAGTGATCTTTAATGCAGTTCGAATGCATTTGAACTATTCGGATTCATTTTGTCTGATCAGCCGCTGTTATTTATGCTTGAACAGTTAACAAGTTACCAATATTTCCTACTTGTACGAGTTGAATAATATGAAGGTCTAATATATTTAAGAGTGTTGGTTGTTACTACAGAAAATTACTACAGTCAATTATTAGGTAATCTAATGGATTATACTGAGAATGAAATTAGCACAAAATGCTGACGCTTAAATTATGTGATTTCTGTTTAGGTTTTAAAGGTGTTTAAAAGCGAATTTTACCACTTGATCTTCTGAAACGTCAGCTGAATCAATCAGCCCGCGTTGGCAGATATATTCCGTAACGGATCCTGCAATTAAGACATATTTTACATGGATTTCATGCTCGTGGGTCTCGTTCATTTTTGCTGTCTTGTTCGACGCGAGCCTTAGGCTATGAAAGAGCGCGTGCCGCCGTACGGCCCCGGCAGAGCTGCGGTGTCGCGAAACGCACCGGTGCTCGCGTGCGCTGCGCTATGATGAGTGTAGATCCAGCGCTGGGACCAGTAGTAAAAATCTATCATACTGCCTGCAGCTTTGCAACATGCACGAAATGGGCAGGGTCAGCGTCTGGTGGATGCCCGATTTTTGTATTTTAATTAAAAAGGAATTAAGAAGGTTATCTTGTTTTTGATTTCCCTGTCAGTTAGCTGGCGTGAAAGTGTAGTCTATAGTGAAGTACATTTAAAGCTTTTGATTTGCCTCCATAACACACACTAGTGGTTCTGCCTCTGCTTTTGCTGGATGGAAGGACTCATATTTTGTGGTTGATTAAAACCCACTCTGTCTACATTAGAATCTCAACAGCTGATGGGCAGGAATGTCAGTCTCTTTTTATTGTGTTTTCTGACGGCCTCTAAGTTCTCAGAAACCAAGAATTTATGGTGAAATTACCTCACACATAAAGGCCCATGTTTTCTTGAAGAATGGTTGATTTGTCTGCCCAAGAGCTTTAAACATCAGGATATAGGCGACCAAGCCCCTGCTGGACAGGACATGATGGAGGGTTTGGGAGGTGGACAGCTTCAGGATAAGAGAGGGACATGTTGCAGAATGTTGAAGTGGGGAATACATGCTTATGTCCAGATGCAACAGACGACACTGTGATTGGCTGGCCTACAGGGACTATAAATGAAGCAGTCACATGACTTGTCTAACAACATCTGTGATTGGCTGGCCTACAGAGCTGATAAACAAAGGAGTCACATCAGATCCTGCTTTTCTGAGCTTTGTAGAATCAGGATCAGAAAACTTTATTAATCCCGAAGGAATTAGACAAGAGACATAACTTGCTCATGGGAGATGGAGTCTCTATGTGCTGTACTAGGGCACTGTCCTTGATGTGGCATATTATAAGATTGAAATGATGAGCAGAACCATGTGACATGGGTAGATGGAATATGGACTTTATATGGGTACAAGAGTAGGGAAGCATATAACCAAACCGGGGGGCGGCATGGTGGTGCAGTGGTTAGCACTGTTGCCTCACACCTCTGGGACCCGGGTTTGAGTCTGGGCTTCCTGTGTGGAGTTTGCATGTTCTCCCCATGTCGTCGTGGGGCTTCCTCCGGGTACTCCGGTTTCCCCCCACAGTCCAAAACCATGCTGAGGCTGATTGGAGTTCCCAAATTGCCCGTAGGTGTGCTTGTGTGTGTGATTGGTGTGTGACTGTGCCCTG
>JABFDZ020000016.1:8091414-8105525 GCA_019775955.2 Pollimyrus isidori
AGTAAATCAGTTAGGTAGGTAGGTGCTAAACCATTAAGTGCCTTATATGCTAGTAGGAGAACTTTGAAATCAGTCCTTACCTTACAGGAAGCCAGTGCAAGGAGCTAAGAGCAGGGGTTTTGTGATAAAACTTCCTGGTCCTGGTCACAATACGAGCTGCTGCATTTTGAATGCGTTGCAAGGTATTTATTTATCAAGACATCTGATTGGTTGGTTCCACCTCCTCTAGCAGCTGGGACCCACCACTTCTATAATCTGATTGGTTATCTCCATGAAACAAATCATTTTTCCTTCTGCCCTCAGAACATTTTTGTGTATGTAAAACTTCCACGATCAATCTGTAATGCCATGGGACATGGTTTTGCTTTTGCTCCAAAAGGATTCTTCCTTCAGACTCCCCATTCTCTCCCACTCACACAAAATCTACTCTAAGGCAGCCTGTTCAAACTAGGGTTAAATCACCATGACTCTTCCACAATAGACATTTCTCTGTCCGTTTCAAGCCTGTCTGAAGTACATGGCAATTCAAAGGCCTGCATCAAATCAGCTCTTTTTTTAAAGGAGCATCAACTAATTGGCTGTACTCTTTGATTACTTCAACGACCAGCAGAACCAGGCCTGACAAACACCAGCAAAACAACTGCATCAGGACTTCTCAGTGCCTTACTAAAAATAAGTGTAGTAACCGTATAGTCAGTACGAATGTGAGCGATATGGCGTATCCCATGAGACATTTCATAGCTGATGTGTGCGGCTACGTGTTATTTTCCATCAGTATAGCCTCGTTGACTTACTAGGCCCATGCCAAGTAGCACAGCGGATTCTTCCGAGCGTATTACCTCATACGGCTCGCTTCGTTATCTTGGCCACTGATCACGTCTCATCGCCATTTAATATTCCCACATTTGTGAGCGCTCTCGTAGGCCTGTGTAGACATTTGTAAACGGAGTGTGCACAAATCCTGTCTTCGTAGCAAACGGCAGTGATTCTGGTTTTGCATGCGTCTGACAGCATGAGCCTTTGGCACGGTCTGAGGTATTCACAGCCGCCCCTAGGCTGCCGTCACCCACGAATGTTGGCCGGGTGGGCTCGATTTACTAGGGTATGTGTGGGTAGCTCTTGGGGGCGACATTATTCATCTGTACGCACATGCTACAAAAAACTCACAAATATCCCACCACTGAGAAGCAGTGTGTGGGGTCGTGACCTTTGCTACCCATGCCTTCCTAATTGATTAACTTATAGGTCAGCTATGAAAGGCTATGGTCCCTGGGCTGGTCCTTTCAAGGAAACATGGTCTTCCTTTATGGTCTAATTCAATTCTCCGGGGCTCCATGTGAACATCCTCCACCCTAAGACCAGCTGAGCAGTATATCAAGGTCAGACAAGGGGTGTCCCACACCAATCCCAGGCATTGTGTCTTACAGACCCCAGATTCAGCTATTTGCATCGCTATGTTTTATCTTACTGAATTGGAACATCCTTCAGTTGAAGTTCACCAGCCTTAGCTCCCTGTCCCTCCTGCATATGAAATTTTGTGGAATTCCCACTACATCTCGTACTATCTTAGCACAAATGAAAGGTTCTGGAGTCGGAAGGCCGGTGTAATTATTCTCTGCATGTCGTGCAGCGTGGTTAAGAGCGATAAAAGGAGCGTCGTCCCATTTGTATGGATTAAGATATCGACAGAATTCAGGCCGGCGGCTGCTAGCTAGCTAGCATTTTGAATCCATATCTAGGAGGGCATTGAACCAGATATGTAAATAAACTCTGCAGAAAACAGAGAATGCGGCTTGTTATATGAGTGGTCCTGGAGGAAGGTTAATCTTGGCAAAGCACAGTCACCCTCTCCTTGGTCTCAGAATCCGGTTGTTTCATTTCCGTGTTTAATTGCCCTGTGCCTTGGTGTTTCCCACGTTACCGCAAGCCGGGCCACGGCTTTCGTTCTCGCTCTGGCGCTTTGCGGCCTGCGGGCGGAGCTGCCAGCGAGGCCGAACAAAGACGGAAGGGCAAGGGATGGGCGAGGCCATTATTTGGTCTGTTACCGGTTGTTCTGTTTTTGATCTTTGCAGAGGACACCGAGTGCTGCTCACACTGAGGTGCTCGTGCTCTTGATTCCTGCTAATGGACGCCATCTAGACCAGGGGGGCCCAACTCCAGTCCTGGGGGGCCGGAGCCCTGCACATTTTTGGGTTTCCCCTCATGTAACACACCTGATTCAACTCCTTCTGCTAATTACCACACAGCTCTTGAGCCTAATCATTTATGGTGGAACAGGGAAAGAACTAAGCTACGCAGGGCCCCCCAGGTCTGGAGTTGGACACCCCTGGTCTAGAAACTACCACAGTATAACAAAGTACCCGGTGAGAGTACCAGCCTGATGGGAAATTCTTTTGTGTCTATATGAAGAGCGGTGGTCTGTGTCACATGGGTCCCTCTATGGAGGCCCATAAAGATGAAAGATACTTTCATGGCCTTGACCTTCATGCTACCCAGGGAAATGTTTTAGGTATGCAAACCTATAACGAAAATTTCTAAGTTGCATTTGCTGCAACTGGTCAGAAGGGAAGAGCTGTGCAGCCAATTTAGATGGTTCATCCTCGTTTGCCTGCATATTTGAAGGTTTGATGTGGCATTCAGATTTGATTCAAGTTATAGCTGGAGTCCAAACAAAATGGTTTGCATTAGGGTGACCACCTGCTAATAAGCCCGTGGGGGGACAAGGGGTATGTTTCTGAGGGACAATGTGGGATACTGCCTGGCGCGGCGGTGCCCCCACCCCAGGGGCAGACTCACTGACACAGACTCACGCAACAGTAGCGTGCTGAACTGTCAAGTAATGTTCGTTTGGCTGGCTGGGGCTCAAGGATATAGAGTGACCAACTTTTTTTTTGAGCAAGCATTGATTATGCGTGACACGGTCTCAATTTGCAGGACGCATAAATTGGGCTTCAAACGCGGTGCGCGCACGCGCTACGCGGGACGGGTGGTCACCCTAGTTTGTATGCTTGCAGCAACTGCCGTTTTCCCGAAAAGGCTATGGAGGGCATTGTCACTGTGTCCTGAGGAAGTCACTGAAAATCTGCAGCCAGACATGACGTGTGGATTCACTGACTCCTAGGACATATGTGCCAAGCTGCATGCTCATTGTCAATCTGCGACCAGCTGGGTACCCTTGGGTGGCACCTCGATGTGGGCATACAGAGCGCTGCACTATGTCCGTCCGGCATCCCAGTCTTGAAATGAGATTGCCACACTCTTCAATGTCCAGATCATATCGGGAACCAGAACATGGGTCTATCTGTCCCAAGGCACCCATCGCCTCGTCCTCTTGTTTTTGAATAGATGGTTTGTGGGCGCTGGTGGGTGTGGCAACGGCTGTCAGTCAGGAGCCTCGTTCATATTCTCACGCTGCATCAAAGCGCCCATCCGACTGGACGCATTTCTTATAAGTGCAGCCGTTCTTCCAGCAGGAAACGTGGGACGCCAGCCTCTGAAATCGCCAGCCTCTGGAATTGCTAGTCTCTGAAAACACCAGCCTCTGAAAAGGCCTGCCTCTGGGCCTGCTGAATTTATCCTCCCGGAGTAAATGCAAAACATTTCTTGGCTCCCTCTGATTTCCATTAACTGCTCCTTTCATGTGGGGAATGAGCTTCACTAATGCCCCCGATTGCGGCTAACCACCGACTCCTCTCGCGAGTCTCCATGACCCGACAGTACCGTGACCGCTCCATGCAGCAGATGGATTGAGTGCAGTCGGCACTGAAAACCGACGTGGATGAGATGGTGCTGTAAAATTCCAATATTTTGAGGTCCTTCTGTGTTGGTTAAAGTTTTGGCAAAGGGTGCAGTGATGTAAGAATTTCATCAGGAATGTTACTTTATCTGTGTACATCCTCATTTAAGTACTGAAAATAACTATGAAAGCAGACACGGCTTAGCTTTTGCTGCCAGTTGCAGCATTTTTAGCAGTAATAAGGACCTTGCGGCAAATATGTTATATTCAGCAGGGGGGCATTTCCTTTCCTTACCATGTAATTTCATTTTAGTCTCCTTTTATAACCTCCTTACTCTTCAGATGACCCAGACGTCTCAGTTTTGGGCACAATTGGAACCAAGTAAGTTAACATGGTTCGTTAAGTGAAAGTGACACCAAGCTAATCCTGCCCAGCATTGGTCAACAAGGGAGGCATTTGTTCTGAGGGACCCAAGGCTTCTAGGTACCTGGCTAGGTAGTCAGACAAGTTTTGGATTATTGTCCTCTTGATCCCAGCAACGTGTCTTGGTACCAGCTGCAGTGTTCCCAGGTTCCTGCGGAAATGGACTGGTCCTCAACCTGAGCGGGCCCTGCTCCATCCTGCAGATCTTCAGATGTCAGGCTGTTAGACGTAGAGTCAGCAAGTAAACTTGCATTTTGTGATTTCCTAGTTCTTGTAATCCTTGATTAGCGAAGGACATGCTCATCTTCCTGTTCTTTAGTAGGGGATTGGCAGGGAATCGCCACACCTGTGTGGAACCGGAACCTGACAGGATGGACGCTGGGAAAAGCAGCCGCTCGGAGACTCGGCAAAGCGCCTGGCATGCTGGCTCTTTGGTTTCAAATTTCAGAGGAAAGCAGAGCTGTGCCAGCCTTGTAATCTCCACCTGGAGTGCTATCTGTTGCAATTAAACATCTAAGAGATGAGCTGCCCCCGAAGACTTACCCGTCCGCTGTAATTAACAGTCGCGATTAAAATCCAGTTTCCTCGCAGGAGGTGGGGGGGCCGCTGTATCATGTGAGAGCGGGGGCCGACCAGATGCTTAATAGGGCTGGCTGGTCTTGAGGCCAGTTCATGCCTCCTGGTAGTCAGTGCAATCAGTTCCTCGGGACCTTAGCCAATGTCACTTTAATTATACGAGGCGATTCTCCCCACACACTGTCACAGGACAAATGCAGTGTCTCTAAGCCTCACCAGTTGACCTGAAAACGGAGGCGCAAGCCTGCCAGTGTTTTTTAAGAAAGTATGACGTACTTTTTTAGGTTTCTTAAAGCAGTGGATAACCTTACATTTGGAGTGGAGAACCTTAAACGGAATGACCTTGACCTCACGGCCTCACCATAGACCTTCTGTTTTAACACACCCGGGGAATTCAGCTTCCTGAAGCAGATGAGCATCTTATGGATGTTCTCACACACCAGGGGCATGTGCTGGATCATGTCATGAGGAGAAGTTCACGATGAAGCGACCTGTGAGGTGCGCATCTGGCTACATGGATGAGGTAGGGGGGGGCCGCCCCAACTCAAGGTTGACGGTGAGCCCAGGAGCGGGCCTTGATTTTGAGGCTTGCGCTGTGACGGCTTCCCCTCTGCTACCAAAAGCAGAACCAGATGACAGCAGAGCTCCCGAGCCCAGTGGCCCCCCTTGCAGCCTGGATTCCTTGGCTTCCAACATCTGTTTAACTTTCACGTGTTTGTGAGCGATCAGTCACCGGCCCCTGTCATACATTATGCCAGGCCTACTTGGTCACCGGTTTGCTTAGCTGTGCATGCTATTTTGCTGAACGCACAATTCAAAATTCCTGTAACTAATGTTTTGACCAAAATTAAATTAGAAGAAATGGCACAGAAGTATGTAAAACGCAGTGCAGAGCAGAGAATACTCAGCATGCTGTTTTATATAATGTTAAAGTATATAAAATCTATCAGTTCCATAATACTGTTATTCCTTATAGTACTGACATAGTACAACTTCAAATTTGAATGATATTCAATGAAAAGGCAATGTGATTCAAAAGGTATAAGGACTGCACATTATATTCCTAACCACACATTACTGGATGGGGGTGAACAGAGCAGAGAATACTCATTACAGGCATCTGGATAGGCGCCTTAGGTCCTCTGTAATTCCTTAACTCTCTACATCCCCTGAATAGGAAAATATTGCGGGTCAAATTTTGAAGGAAATGATGAAAAAGCTTTAGATGTCTTCCACAATTTTTCAGTGATTATTAATCCAATGAATATAACCGTCCAATAATATTTGCACGTGCATTATTTGGCCAGGTGGCTTGGGCCTTACGAGCTGTTTAACTCGGACTTTCTCTGCACCAACATCGAAGTGTAATTTTCTGGGAGAATCTGCTCCGATAGCAGTGAAATGCTCTGTGGTGTTTACGCTCATTAAGTACACCCTGCAATGTAGTTAATATTCTTGTTCCTCAGAGCAGCTCGTAAGTATTGGCAGCCACTGTACCATCATTTTCATTACAGCAAATAGATTCCCCAGCGTTCCTGTTGACGCAGCAACAGTGTACAATGATGGGACCGTTTTGCATGGCGGCTCTGACTTTAGCTATTTTGATGAATACAGTCAAGCAACATCACTTATATTTGTTTATTCATTTCCAGAGGTTTGCATTTTATGCTCTGCTGGTGATATATCAGCTGGAAATTCAAGGATAACTATTATGCAGATTGATTCAGATGTACAGCCAGAGGAAAAAAAAAAATCCCTTGGCTCAGCGTGATTTCCCAGGATGCATCTCTCAGTGGCTAAACACTCAGATGGAGTCCTGTGTGTCCGAGTTTCAGTAAAAATGCTACTATGAGCCAAATCTGTTTTTGCACACTTTGTAGCTTCGTGCTGCATGATATTTGTTAAGCCTGTGAATTAAAGCCCACCGAAATATTGATCCTGCATTGCATGTTGCTTTTAGCTTTTTAGCAAACTCGGGCGGGAAGCAGTACGTGGAAAGTACGAGACTGTTATGCATATGTAGCACGCAGTTTAATGCAGGTGTGACTCTGCCTTATGCGCTGCTTCAGGTGTTGTTGTAGTTACGTTCTATATTGCAGTGCCTGATTTATGTGTGTCTCCGGTGGTAAATTTAGCGACATTAACAGTCATGCCAATATAGCATTATTACCTGAATTGAACTGAAAAAGAGAGTCACGGACACTATTGATTTTTGCACGAGATCAGCGCTAATGATTCGGACTGCGAGACAAAGGGAGGGAGAGAACGGACAGCCGTCTACCCACTATAGTCGGTCTTATCAAACCGTCGGGTCAGTACCGCCAAACAAAAGCATGGACCACACCACTTAAAATGGCATTCAGATTGTTGTCAAAAAACGAACCGAACAAAAAGTCATCTATATGGTGTGTAGTTTTCTTTATTTCACACTGTAGCACATTTAGCCTCAATAAATTAAGAGAACCGTTGAATGTGTGACGTCCTTGAGTGTGATCTTGTAGCGGGTCCTCGTGCTATTGGTGCATGGAGTCAGCTTACTGCCTCGAAGATTGAAGGTCAACCTCCCTTAGCAAGGTAGCACCCTCCCTACAGTGCATGGCCTGGATCTGCTCCCAGGGTGAATGATTCACTGCACATAGCACGTTGGCTTAGTTTCAAAGGGTCCCTGTGGCGTTTGTAGTTGCTCTTGCTTTTTTGTTAGGTCACCGTCCCAACAAATGCGTGCGCGCATGCAGTCTAAGCCAGGATCAGGGCAGCCAGTTGCTCTTCTTTCATATCCCCGTGTGTTATAAGATTTCCAAGTCATGCCATGTCACAGTGCATCATGTTGCATTTGGGGAAGTAAATCTCGAGGTCCAGTGGAGGTATGTGTTTTTTTAATTATCCTTTTGTGGCGTGCTTCCTGTTTTGAGGTATTTTATTTGAGAAAATGAGCTAAGCTTTCAGTTGAAGGTGTGATACGATTCTTCAAAACCAGCAACATTTGTGGGGGAGGGGGGTCAGGGGGGTGGCACGAGAGAGGTAAATGGTGACATCCAAATCCAAAACTCCAGAAACAAGCCTTCAGAAGCATAAACGATGGCGAGGGAGACCTTGCTCATTCCAGTATGATACCTTTGTGGGTTATTGGAGGCTGATGATTTTGGTTTAACACTCGAAGTTTGCTAAAATTACGGTAAGCCCCAAGCAAGGAGTCTCCCCCCCCGATTCCCCACACAAACTGCCAGCCTTCTCATCAATTAACACCCTTTGTTGTGCAAATTCAGCCCAGAATTCATATCTTCTACATTCAAAAGTTCATCTGACAGTGTGTTGTAAGGAATCATAAAATACATGGTTTTATACTGTAATTATATTATTTCAAATATCGTAATTTGAAATACAGTGGAACGTCGCTATCTGCTGAATTGATAAGCTCTGTTTCATTTATCTGAAAATATTTGATATAATAAATACTATCATACTACTATCCAAACTGTTCTGTCACCTGAGCTATGTCTTGTTGTGCCAACTCTAAGGTATGCAACACAGCAAAGATGGCCGACTTTGCCCTATTCTCCAGGTTACCCTAAATGAACAGGTCCCCACACGTCTCAAGAAGATCTTGTAAAATTCCAGCAAGAAGTAGAGTTAAACATCTGTGTTTCTACACATTATTACTGATGGTTGTTTGGAGAACTTAATGTTGTCTCTGTTGGCAGCATTTACTGTCATCGTTAGCATGCCTTACTGATTGGTGAATGCTTTGACCTGGAGTGGCTTACAGTTGTTGCTGTTTACACAGCGGTATGTTTTACTGGAGTGGTTCAGGTTAAGTATCTTGTTCATGAGCAGAAACAGCAGGGACCTTGGGATTTTATCCCCAACCATCAAGCTGTAAAACCCCTAACAGATACAGTTACCTAATGCTGGTAGAAGTCTGGCTGTCAGGGTGGTTAAGAAATGAAACCAGTTTCTGCGCTAACCTATACAAACCTTGACATTAAGTCGGTATGCCCTCCCTTGGCTTATTTTGTTACTCATGTGCATACAGCTTGAGAGCACTCTGCTGCTGCAGCTGGAACTGAGAAGGTTCTGTAATCTGTCTTTGCTTTGGAAAATGTAATTTTGAAAAGTTTGTGGCCCAGTCTGTGTTTAGAGTGTGGGAGAAGCTGGCAGCTGTCTGAGAGCAGACAAAGGAAGCGCTCCACAGTCGGCCGCTGCTTTGTAATCCATACGTCTGTCGCACACGCGCTCCGAAACCCCACTCCACCACGCACGACCCACATAACGTGTCAGCTGCCTCGAGGATCGGGTTCGCCTGGGGCTAGTTGCAGGGTCACGGGGATGTGTTGTTGCCCCCCCGTTGAGGTCCGATGGCTTCACCTCAACATCATTCCTGCTGTTTGTGGGCTCTGTCCAGTTCCACTTTACCATCCCTAGAAGTCGAGGGGGGATTACAGGGGCTGAGCTCTGGTCCGTTGAGTCAGACAGAGGTACCGCCAGACCCTTTGGCCTTGCTGAATTCCATCCTTGATGGAGTGTGAGAGCTTAACCCTGTCAGCCTACAGTTAAAGAGGCCCCTAGAATTTGGACTGGTGTCTGTCTGGAGAAGGGTCGTGTACAAATGCCGTTCATAGGTGACCTTTCTCATCACTCCAAGAGCAGAGCCATCAAGCAGTCACATATCGTACTGCTCCCAGAATGCACCTCAGGCCTCTGAGGTATTTGCAAAGTCATTACATTCATTCATTCATTCATTCTTAAGCAACAGAGCAAGAAATTCAAACAGGTCTGAAAGTTTGTCATTTCTAGGCACGATGTTGTGTTTCGTCCGGAGGAAGATTCTTAATCGCCAGTCAAGCCGGTGGTAAGACGTTGAAGGTCAGCTTGCTGGTCTGCAAGCTGGGTCAAACATGCACACCTGCTGCAGGAATCTGTGGAGCATGGCTTTGTTGACGTGGCCCCACCCCCTGCCTGCTGTCCTCTCAAACTCGCCCAACTTATCGGCATTTGTGCCTTTCGCTTACTCAGATACCGGGCGTCTCCTTTCCCAGCCTTCACATGTGATCCAAGCACATCATATCCAAATCCTTAATTTTACCTTTACTTGCAGACAAGTGCCACACTCTAAGCTGAGACAAACTCTCCCCCTAATGCGGCACAGAGCCGTGTAAAAACAGACGTGCACCTGTTCGCCTACCGCCCGCTCGCAACCTACATGACAACTGGTCTGGGATCATAAGCCTGTGGCTGAGAGGAGATTAAAAGAAGTCAGTCACTGAATCCCGATACCCTGTTTTGGCTCTCAAATTGCCGCTACCCAGTTTGGTATCCTCATCCTATGGTGAGACTGCTTTAAATCCTGTGTGGTTTTCAGAAAGTTAGCATGGATTATCCTTAAAAGAAACCATTCCGGTGAACCATTCTGGTGAAGATTCCAGTGTTTGAAGGTTTTCTAGAGGAACATGAATGGTGGATTTTTCAACACCCAATGAAGTGAATATAGCAAATGCTGAAGTACTTAAAATTTATAATGTTTATGTTTCAAATACAAGGTTAGCAAAGTTGTCCAAGTCATCTGTCTGAATTATTTGTGTTTGCATTTTGCAGTATTTACTGTAGGGAAAACACCTGTTTCACAGAGATGACTGGAAGAATATTTTGTTTTAAATTAAATGTAAAGCAGATTAACAGATTTACAAAATGACTTTTAAGGCTCCAAAGGATGACGACTTGAGTCAGGAGGAGCTTGGTCACGTGGTGGTCACATGGTATGTGACTGACAACACACAGGCAGCTGTCATCACTTCTCTCATTTTTTTCAAGCAGAATTGAATTTGTCTCATGCCCATACATATCTCTGCACCATCATTGGTTGTCAGGGCTCTTTGGCCAGCCTGTGTAGTGAGAACTGACCAATCGTGAGCCCTGGGCGGGTTCACTGATTTCCAGAAATCACGCAAGCTCGACCTCATACAAACTCAGTCATACTTAATGCATCGGAGCTGATTGTGATTAAGGCGGCAGACTTCAGACTTTCTCTAAAAGAGAACCAGCTGAGTCAAAGCGGGGAGGAGGGTCGTAGGAGACTGTGGTCGAAGCTGGAATTCACTGTCGCCCCGAGTTAGTGGGCACGTTCGCCTTATTTCAGTGATTTTTTTCACTGCTATGTAGTAGTTTCAGTTTACCATTCCATTTATTTCCTTTTTGTGTTTTACTGAAGACTCTGCCCCTAATTGGCCCTCCCTGCAATAAAAGTCCTTTAAAGTTTTGGAACCGTCCCGTCTCGCATCTCCATTCCTCCTCTGTGGCAGACCACCATCTCCGCAACTTGCTGCAGTGCCCTGCGGGAATGTCACAACACACGGGGGCAACAGTGGGACAAGCGACCCCGCCTCTGGCATCAGCATCAGGAAGCAATCCGTACAAGCCCTTCGTCTCTCTGAGGGCACTTAATTCATATTTCAGTGCTGTGAATACACAACGATGTGATTTTCCGTATTTCAGGGGGTTAGAAGCAGACCGTGAATGTCAGTACATACCCGGCACCTGATGAAGATGTCTCTGTCGATATGCAATAGCTAAAGGCTTTTAAACTCATTAAGGTACTGATATACTACCCATCCATCTTTTGGATGCTTCTTCTTGACAGGGCCTCTTGGAACTTATCCCAGCTAGCGGCCCTCAGAGGGAGCAAACACACACACCATCCACTCTAGGCACACCAGCATACCTATCGGTTCTCGTGCTGAAATTCATGCAACACAAGGAGAACTCTACTCTACACTCATACACATATAGGAAAGGTTTAAATCACTAACCCTGGAGGTGTGAGGCGTCAGCGCTCTCCACTGATTCAGCAAGGCACCCTCTGAAATGTCACGTGACATTTAAGCGTTATCATAACGCTGAGGTGGGAAAAACTCCCTCGTGGGTCACCCCAGGTCATACGGGGTCTCGGCTGAGATCAGAAAGATGCTATTAGTCAACTTTCCTTGTAAACATTCAATATGCAGAAGCTTAGACACCAACCGTGTTGTACTTGGACCAGGGAATGGAACGAACGTGGCCTCACGCAGAGAAAGACTCCACTATCCGACACGGCGGGACGCTAACGGCCTCCTGACACTGAGAATACCGCCTTGCACTATACCCCTCTGCCGAAAGCCTAACCCTAATCCTATGTAGCCGGAGTCACGTGCAAGAATGTCTCCTATGTATCCGAGGTCTCCCATGAAAAGAGCGGCGCCAATCTTCCGGCATGTTTATAAGTTCACCTCTCACAGTGACCCGCTTTAAATGCCAGGGACACAATTCTAAATAATTATTTTGTCAAGACAAACCTATTCTTCTCGACAAGCCATTCATCCACGGCGCCCTTTCCGTTTACGAACCTGATGCGAATCAGTCCTGCAGGGTTGTGCGGGTGTATCTGCCAGCATTTACCTTCTCACCTTGAGGGTCTTCAGGAGACCCTTTAACAAAATGTATTAAGAACTGTGGTTGGTCAATTCAAAACAGACAATGTCAGCCCTCTTCCCAGTGCCACTGAGGTGTGTTCTGGTGTTAGGGCTTTGCTCAAGTGCCCGACAGACATGTGACTGCTTTGACTGTTCTCCCAATGGAATAACAATCCCTCAGGCAGTGCTGTGGGAACACAGCACAGTCACTTGACGGCTACTAGGATTAAAGCTGATCTCCGGATGCACTGTGGATATAAATCAGTGCTTTGGGTGACAGGGTTTAGTTTCAGTCAGTTGCAAATGTTAAGCTAGAAGATGAAGGTTTTGAAACGTATGCTGTACGGCATTACCATGGTCCGTCAATCACCCGCTTTGGACCAATGGGAAGTGGGTTCAGTTGGGTCAGTTGATGCTGTGCTACCAATGAGGTAGGGTTTACATGGTTTCCTTTCTACCCTCATGGGTGTGGTTGGTCCCCCATTGTCATACAGGGCAGGAGAGAGCCCTCCAAATGGCAGCCATGGCTTCAGCAGAGTGCTGAGCTGCACATACTGCCACAGGGCAGGACTGGGTCAGAACTTGGCATTGTTCAAACCAGGGGTGCCAGGTTTCACCAGCTGCCCAGTCACTCTGGTTGACCCGTGCCCACCCCGGGGCTTTGGATGTGAGCTTCATGCTTGTGATGGTCCGTCATGATCAACAAGTAGGTTAGCTGGCTTCATTTTGATTTCATTTTGTAAATCTCTTCCTTTAAGTGAGGGGTAGGCAACCCTGATCCCGGAGAGCCAAAATCCAGCAGGTTTTCTAACCTACTTGAGTTACTATCTGCCTGAAATCAGACTTGGTTCATCAGAGACCAGGTAGGATAGAAAACCTGGAGACCGCCACTCCAAGATCAGGGTTGCCTGCCCCCATTTGAAGCCCATGTGCACGTAGGATATTTGTATTCTTTTCTTTCAAGAAGTTGGAGCAACCTGTAGGTGAGTGAGATCAAAATGCACAAAACAGCACAACGGATCAATGTTATTTACTTTTTTCTTCAGAGCTGAAGAGCAAATCTGGCATCTTGTCAGGCTGAGACATAAAGCGGAGTATGGTGTGTCTCGATAGATTTCCGATTTCTTAGGTTTTGCACACTCTATGTGGCAGACAGTAACTGCTGCCCCCAGATTTGGGCATCCGGGAATTATGGGATGTTCTCCATTAGCCATAGGATTGATTCAGTCTTGATTAGCAGAGGTAATTGAATGTTATGCACACCAAGCATGAACATAATGAGGATTTAGAATTTTAAGGAACTGAGTATTACATCTGAAGGCTAATTACACCTAATATAAACTCTTTTGTCTTATAATATCTTGTGCCTCTTACTCCTTTTGCTTAAAATGATTGTGCCTTGTACTCCTGCTTTAGTATCCTGTGCTATCCATTCCTGGATCTCACAAACATAAACATAAAATATTACAATAGTGAAAATTCTATTCTATACTATTCTATTCTATTCTATTCTATAAACAAGTATTACAATACTGAAAACCAACTGGGCTTTGCTTATTTCTACACCTAGATCAGTTTGTGTCAGTGAACTTTTCAGACACGTTAAATGCAGCTGTTTCTATTTATTTCATGATGCTTTCAGTGTGTGGTGTTTTACCCATTATTTCCACTCTAAACAATTTTTTTGTATCAAATGTCAACTTCCCAAAAGCCAAATAGCACAGGCTAGGCTTCATACCATAATACCATCTAGGCATTATATTGCGCTGTATGGTATTTTTGGCGGAATTTTCAAAAGCAGTGCTCTTCCAGCCTCTTCAAATCATCCCGATAAATGTCACTCACCAGGGGTAGGAACTAGGGATGCTCATATTAATCGATTAACCGTTAACCGACCGAATGAATTTTGACCGATTATTACTATCGGTTAAAC
>JABFDZ020000016.1:8122496-8165146 GCA_019775955.2 Pollimyrus isidori
CCCCCCCCCCCCAAAAAAAAAAAAAAAAAAATTGATCCCCCATTATCAAACTTCTACACTCTCCTACATTCTTGGGCTTCGGTGTTATCTGATAGCATTACGGCATAACTTTATAAAGTTTTAATAGCTCAAGAAGTTTCATTTTCCAAATCTAAAGTTTGTCCCCTAAAACTACAAAGATGCTTCATTGTGATTCCTGTATAAAATGTAAGTATTTCAGAAAAAGAAACTACTAATGATTTTTTGACCCAACCAAAGGAAGGTTTTCAGCCTCCCAGCTTTGTGTATCTTGGTAGCCGTACAAGCTACACTTCGCGCCGAGTTCTGCAAATGGACTAAGAACGGGGTGGGGGGGTGGTGGTGGAGTCTTTGGCAATATATTTCCAGTAAAAAAAGGCTCTGTGGGGTATCTGGCTGTTTTCTTCAGTAACAGGAGGATTTCTGTGACAGTAAGCAAACTGCAGTTCAGCCCCGTCCCAGTGGGCCATGCTCGGACACTCCTGCGAACCGTTTGGGTCTTCCATCGCCCCGACTAGCGTGGGTCGACCCCTCATGGTTGGGCTTCAGGCCTGTGGAGATGTGCCCATGCACCGGGCCATGACTTCGTCCTGCCCCTAGGCCGCCGAGTCGCTAAGACCGCAGGAAGGCGATCCGGCTGTGGGAACAGACTCGTGACGACCGAGGAGTGAGTGGACGACGCTACCAGTAATATCAGCTCCCTCGTTTTTGGGATTGTGATGAACGCCTTTAATAGTTATAATTTTATGGTGACTAATAACATACATAAAACAGAGAAGCCTTTGGAAAACCAGACCAGGCTCATGTTACCATCTTTTTTTGCAAGAAGACTGTTCTGAAAATAAAGGCCAAGGACGCGAGGAACAGAAGGCGACAGGGATCTAGTCTCCTGCCCTGTACTGTAGCCCTTTGGCGCTGGGCCTGAGGTGCGGTTACGGCAGTGTTCTGCCCCCCTCCTCGAGCCTCGCTGGCACACACCTTCCCATTCTGCGGCAGTAATTAATGCCACCTGTTGCCCTTGGGGCATCATTAAATCCTCTGCTTTAAATCAGAAGCCCCCGCGCCCCCCCCCCCCCAACTCTCTGCATTCCACGATGCAGGGCATAAACAAACTCCCTGCTGGGAAGGCACACTTCTTCGGGCCTGGCACTCACAGCCCCCTGACCTCAGGTGGCCTGGTACAGCAGGCCACTGGCCCGTGTTCAAGACGGACCCTGGGCAGCCCGAGGTTAATATAGGGCAGACTCTGTTCAGCATTGCTGAGCGAGGAGTGATGAGAGCTTCATTATGCACCAGGGGCACCGACAGGTTTCTGGAAAGGGGCATTTTTTTAACTAAATGTTCGATGGGGATCGCAGATGATATTCAGTGCTATGCAGATGGATTACACTGCAGATTCACAGCATTATGTAGAAGGATTGTGGTGCAGATTCTCAGCACTTTGCAGGGGGATCACAGTGCATATTCATAGCACTGTGCACAGGGATTGCAGTACAACACAACACTAAACAGAGGGATTGCTGTGCTGATTAACACTGCAGATTCTCAGTGCCATACAGCAGGAATAGCAGTGCAGATTATCAGCACTATGCAGAAGGATCACAGCGCTGATTCACAGTACTGTGCAGGGAGATCACAGTGCAGAATCACAGCACTCTGCACAGGGATTGCAGTGCAGAGTCATAGTACTGTGCAGAGGGATCACAGTGCAGAATCACAGCACTCTGCACAGGGATTGCAGTGCAGAGTCATAGTACTGTGCAGGGGGAAAGCAGTGCTGAATCACAGCACTCTGCACAGGGATTGCAGTACAGAGTCATAGTACTGTGCAGGGGGAAAGCAGTGCTGAATCACAGCACTCTGCACAGGGATTGCAGTGCAGAGTCATAGTACTGTGCAGGGGGAAAGCAGTGCTGAATCACAGCACTCTGCACAGGGATTGCAGTACAGAGTCATAGTACTGTGCAGGGGGATCGCAGTGCAGATTCAGAGCACTGTGGTGAGAGATTGCAGTTTAATTTCTCTGTAAAATTCCAGTTTATCACAGTATAGATTCTCAGTGCATCCTGATATTATCTCCAGTGTATAAACACCGGGTTGTCTGTGTTTTTATTGAGCTAAGCTCCTTATTTAGCCGCCTGCCCCCCCCACCCCCTCGCCAGTTTTGCCATTAAGGGAGCACTTTGCACCCTTTGATCTCAGTTTGTGATCTGAGCCGGCAGCCACACATGAGACGGCCGCAGGTGAGGAGGTTTGGGGTTTGGGACCGACGTTCTCCTCCTGGAAAGCTTACTCCCCTTCGCAGGCACCCACATGGAGAGATACAGCCCTGTAATGGGAGGCCGGCAGCCCTGCCCTGCCCTGCCCTGCCCTGCCCTGCCTTGCCCTCTTGGGCCTCTGCTCTGGGCACGGTTGTTGTGCCAGGTGTTTCCGTGCTGGACTGGTTATTTTTAAGGCCGAGGTGATACTGGAAGCGGGGCGGGGGAGGGGCTTAGGATCTTCTCTGCATGTCCCTGATGCCCTCCTTCCATTTGGTGAGTGTTGGGGTGGCAGGACTGATGGAAGAATATGGTGAATTGTGGATGGCAACCAGGTTTTTGTGGTAGCCAGAACAGCCTCAGATCTTTTTTTTTTAAAAAAATAGGGTTGTCGCTTCACATTGCCCCCTACTGGAACTGGCCTGTAAATGCAGTTGCTGCTCTGCACCCGATTTAGGGTCTGAAGCACCCTCATTATATCGACAAAGCAATAGTTTGAAAATGGAAACTAAAAGCAAGAAGCCTGTATGCAGCTGTCTTTAACCCCTATGGATGATGTACTCAATGTAGTCTGAGGGGCAGAGCCAGGAAGGGAGCTCATGAATATTAATGAGCACACACTTCTGATCTCATCATAGCACCTGTGAAGGCGGAATGAAGCACTGTGAGAAACCGAAATACTTTACAGTAATTTGTAATAGATGTTAGCCACAGCATCCATTATAGTTAGTAATTCTAGCTGATAGTTTGCAGAATTAGCACATTTACCATAATGTTCTGCTTATGTTTTGTTTTTTATAGTAATTTTTTCCTATGTTAATTTTTCATATTGCTTACATATAATTGAGCAGCCGCCCAAAAATGTGGACGTCCACTTGATTAGCCAGGGAGAGAAGTACACATTGTGATTGACAGTGTTTACTTTGGAAGGCTTACACTGGCCACTTGATACTAAATGTATTAATTATTTACCTAAGTCCCCCTCGGAGAACATCTATTAACCTTTGTCTTCATTAAAGTTTGATGGTGCCTCCTTTCCCGCCTCGTGATTCGTGCCCCGGGCGACAAGTGAGAGCGGCCGCTGTGTAAATAGAGTGTAAACGCCATCATTAGTGCTCGGTCGGCCGCGCGCTCGGCAGATCATTGGGGATTTCACCTTGTGCGGACCGACCAGACTGACGGATGCCTCCAGGCAACTCTGGTCTCCTTCCAGACAGGGGGGAACGCCACCGGAAACCCACGGCGAAAGAGCTGACAAGCGTTTATCAGTTAAGCGAAAGAGGAAGAAACGGGAGATGTCTGGTCAGGGGAAGGGGGGAGGGAGGTGTGATTCGGCCCGCTGGATGGCGGGCCTCCAGTCCGGGGAGAGGCCAGCTGTCCGCGAGACCCGAGCGGCCATATGCTAACTTAATAAGCAA
Organism: Pollimyrus isidori; assembly: GCA_019775955.2. NCBI lineage: Eukaryota > Metazoa > Chordata > Actinopteri > Osteoglossiformes > Mormyridae > Pollimyrus > Pollimyrus isidori. The sequence goes on from JABFDZ020000016.1 coordinate 8,126,191, forward strand.
GTGGGATATCGCCGCAGCTGTTTATCCGTCAGGGTGTGACCTGAACATTCAGACATGTCCAGCCATTGTCTTACCGGAAGCTTCCTCCGGCGTCTGAGTGTGAAGGAAATTTACGACCCCTCTGCTGGACATTCGAAGTGCTTGTGTTAGTTTGCGTTTTATCTCAGGATTTATGCTGCGTTCCATTTCAAGTCGGAACTCGGAATCTCTGAGTTCCTAGTCTGAATTTTTTTAATTGGCACAGCACCTTAAGTCGGTGTTCCGACTCGGAGGAGCCTCTACGACCCGAATTCAATATGGCTGTACCCTGCATCAGCGGCTGTACAGTCATAGCTGTGACTATATGCTGTTTTGTCAGCATTTACTGTAGTTTACAGCAGTATAGTAATTCAGACGAGATGCAATATAAGCTGTCACTGGTGTTTATCTGTTAGAACACCTCGTAACGTAAAGATGACCCCCCCCCCAGAAAATATAATCACTGGGGACCCCCCTACCAGCCCATAAAAAAAAAATATCTAGAGTAAAAATCAGCTTATCGACCATAAACACTAGCACCAATGGGACATATTTTTGGCTGCCCAATCATATGAACTAGGGGGTGAGTGAAGGGAGATTCCTGGCCTCTCATTGGACAGACCGGCCTGTTACCTGAGATTGAGAGGTTCTCTCGGCGGCCTCCAGCTGTCAGGTAGGCGAGCAAATGATATAGTGACAGGTGATCTGTGCCTCTTGGAAGCCATTTCAGGCTCTCGAAGATGCAGCCAGGAGCCTTTGCTCCCTGCAGTGAAGTGTTTTAGGACAGTGACATGGTTCTCTCTAGCTGTGTACCTGCCACTGTGCTTAGCATTTTGGGGGCAGCAATCATTTTAATATATAATTTTATAAATTATGTCATAATGGGCTGCTGCACCCTCCTGTCAAGTGCCTGGGGGCAACTCTGTTGTGAAATGCTCTAAATAAAAAATAAATTTAATTGAATAAAAAAATTAATTTAATTGAATGAAAAAAATAAATTTAATTGCAACCTTTTTCCTGGACATGTTTGCATGATATCTGGCACTTCCAGCATTTGGTCATTATTCTGCCTTTTTTTCCATTGCATTTATCTGTTCTTTCCAGTAGTCTCTGGTGAAAAATGGGATTTGACTATAATTGAATTTAACACGTTTGTTTTCATAAACTGAAAAAACTGCTCCCTGTTACCTAAGATTCTTGTGCTACTTTGACATATCAATGTCTGTATCACTACGTCTTACTTAAGCGGCACAACAAGAAATGTAAATCATTTCGGGACCAGCCAGGGAGGGATCAGACATTGTGCACACGCCCCCCCCCCCAAGGATTGTACCAGGATGAGTTGGCAGTTAAACTAAGCGATTAAGATCCAGGGCACCCAGGAGAGGGGGTTGGGGGCAGCTGCGGTTACTGAATTATCCCAACAATGTTTTGTTGAGCTGCATCCTTTGCCTCATTATCCAGAAGGAGGTTCTGGGAGCGCCGGTTCTGTCGCCTCGAGTCAGTCGTCGTGTGCAGAACCGCGACATTCCCAGGCAGAGGAATGCGGCCCCCATTCCATCTGTGGGCAAGCCGTGGAGCCGAGCCGATGCCCGATGCCATCCCTTTGAAGGGGTTTCCTACAGATGACAGGCCGGGATTGCCTTTTTTTGGGGGGGGGGGGGGGGTCGATAGGATAGGCCTAAACCTGAAGTTGGGCCCCCACCCCACGCCATATGGCCAGCAGTGCAAAACCTGCTCTCTGGGCGGCTGCGGTACTTACAGGCCCTGGTGCAGCGGCATGCTGGGCAGGGCTCACTTCCAACTCTAGAATCTTCCAGAACATTACCGCCTAACTCTTTATATGAGCCAGATCCCCGGGTAAGGGAACTGGACTTGTGTTGGGCGAAGTAGCACACATTCCAGAGAATGTGGAACTCACTATCTGTAGGTGAGAATATCCGAATGACCCACCACACACACTTTAAATCTTTCTGATGCTTTTTGGCTAGTATCCCAGCTGTCATGGGTTACGCATTTGGAGAGGCAGAAAATCGGGCAAGTTGATCGGACTCCTCACTGAAACTCCCACCAACATAAGATCGGTCCTCCAGTGGGGATTCGCTGCCAAAGCCAGCAGGAATAACTCTCCGGAAGCTCATTACCGAGCATCGGCAAGCTGCGGGCCGACGGGAAGCCGAGCGTCAATTTCTCGGCCGTACGTTAAAGCGGATAGTTCTTTTGTGCTCGGTGTATAAACACCGGTGTGATTCAGCCAGGCAGTGTCAGTAATGTGAAGCAGCTCATTGATGGACGCATGGCTAACGGATTGATAGATTCCAATCCATTATGCCACAGCTGGACGGGAATCGGATTGAGATTAGTCACCTTGGCTCGTCGTGGCCAGAGGGGGGAGCCTTTTCGGTTACTTTAATCTCAATTAGCAGTGGAGCGTAAACAAGGATGTATGAAGTGTATCTTGGTATGCTGCGGTAGCTTACCATGATTACGCTTGGGAAGTTGAAGCTGTAATTCCGCTCTGGTGCATTAGTGGGAAAACCCAACTGGGCCAGACCTTCAAACAAGCATTTGCGTGAAACCGCATCGTGGAAAGTTCACAGCCAGAACTTTCCAGCCCTGCTCGGGGAAGGTGCAGGGCGATGTTCCTTCGGACTGGATGCCACGTTCTCATCCTCCATGCATGTCGCGGGCGATTCGGATGTAGTCAGATGGCCGGGCCTCATTCGCTGTTTTCTGCCGGTGGCTGAAGCTGTTAACATCTCGTCACCACTGAGAGATTTATGGAAGTGACAGGGGTGTCGTGGTGAGGAGCAGTAGGGACGACGTCCCCTAATCCGCCCCCGTTCATAAATCATCTCGAAGCCGAACCGATGGGATTCACACCACAGGGAAACCGAGCCATCCTTAAATCCCTGCCTGAGGGAACATGAAACTCAGCTCAAACACATGGACACCCCGGCCTACTGAAATTCATATTAAAATTTATCAACAGCCCTCCATTGTTTGGCACGAAAACTGTAAACAATGTTTGTATGAAAACTACTCGCGGTATCTTCCGACCTCTTAGTCACTTTGACGAAACTGCCTCTTGCCAGCAGTGCTGTGACCGTAACCTTCGTTACATATCACGTCAAAATAATAACAGTAATATTCTTCCCTTCTATGCCGGCTGCTCGAGCTGCAAGCCTGACGTTTGTAAACACACCATCAAGCACGCACCAGCTTGGACATCTGTTATGGATCCTCGACTCTGGCCCATCCAAACACCGTTTACACTCGACCCCTATCTCCCGGAACATTGGCCGTTGTCCCACTAACCCCCACCCCATGTCCAGGTCCTCAGCCCACCATCGCAGCGGACATGCGATCCACAGCATGTGGCGACTACACCTGTCTGGGCAGAAGGTTTTGTTACGCAAACTCTTTCATTACCAGTCCAATTAAGGCTGTCTTGTGAGCCGTAAGAGACAGATGTCAGTGTTGGAGTTTCTCTGTAGAATGTGGGGGAGCTGTGACATGGAGGGTGTGTCTCCCACCATAGGTCATCCATGCCGCTTTCCCAATGCGGGGTTGCAGGAGGTCCAGAGCCTATGCTGGAAGCTGCAGGCACAAGGCAGGGAATAACCCAGGGCAGTGTGCCAATCCATCACAGCCCACCACAGTCATTCATAAAAAATAATGCAGCCAGCTCTGTGTAGCGCTGGTGTGGGCTGGCTATTAAACGCTGACGTTAGGGGTGTCAAACTCCAGTCCTGGGGAGTAGGAGACCTGCGCAATTTTTTGGTTTACCCTCGTTTAACACACCTGATTCAACTCCTTGTGCTAATTACCACATAGTTCTTGAGTTGAATCATATATGGTGGAACAGGGAAAGAACTAAGTTACGCAGGGCTCTGGCCCCCCAGTACTGGAGTTTGACACCCCTGGATTAGGAGATGTACCTCCAGGTAGGTTCCTGACTTCTTCTTCCTGAGGTGTCCTTATTTGCTCAGATGCTGTTCCAGGTTTTTTTTTTTTTGCAGTCTCAGTAAATACACATTTTAGGCTTGATGCATTGCCTCAGTGTAAAAGCCTCCAGAGGAAAAATACAGCATTGTCTTCCATCCATCTGTTTTGGGAAGTCACTCCCTCTCTGTCACACACACACACACACACACACACACACACACACACACACACACACACAAGCATTCACACACTGGAATGGCTTGAAAGAGGTTCGGAATAATTTACAGCAGATGGTCTAAAAATAGCTCATTTCTAATAGACTCTCAGTAATTTTGGTTACAGGTTGTGACTCACGCTTCTGTCCGGGGTGATGAAGTATCTCTCAGTTGCACTGGCCTACGGCGATACTGACTCTGACAGCTGATTGGCTCGTGATCTCTGAGATCCACGGTGGGTGGGATCTACAGGGTGGTTCCTTTAGACTGGGAAACAAAGAAGGCCACATGTGCAGAACGCGGCTAGAGACGCGTGTCTGATTTCCCATCGTGTACGCTGCCTGTTTACTAAAGCTTTGGTGTGGATGTGCCTTCGTTCCGACTTCCAGGAAGTTTTATAATGTTGACCAAAATATCACATGTTACACTATGGGCAATATATTGATACCAGCATGGACATACAGTAGGAACTTTACATAAACAAAAATGTTCTGAGGGCAGGAAGAAAAATGATTTGCCTGTGTTTGAGTCTCATTTGCTCTGTGAACATGGCAGCACCATGGAGGTGCCAAGTGACACAGTGAGGGAACGCCTCTGCCTTTCTGCTCTGTCTCATGCAATGCAGAACCTCACCCCTTACTAGCCTGCTCCACATTCGGGGCTGCCTTCATCATCACTATTAGGGTACTCATCCAGCGAGGGACAGCGGTCGTTCTCAGTGCCACTGATTAACGTGGCTACATGACCCTACGGTGCATGAATTCTACTGCCCTGTAAAACTCAAAAATGTCTCTTGTCATTGTGTGCCGTTTCCCTCTTTTAATTACAGTTTTTAACCCATTACACTCTCATTTTTACATAGTTTTCTTTCCAGTGAGATTTTTGTACCGGTCACGTCGAAGGTTCAGGAATTTTTGCTGAGGTAATCAAATGCGCAGCCAGCAGCAGCGGGTGGTCAGGCATCACTCTTACTCGTAGATATTGCGGCCGCAGATATATACTTGTAGATATTGCGGCCGCAGCTCTGACTTTCGTCGCCCCACTGTTATCTATGTCTTTGGACCCATAGCAGCAGACCGGAGAACCAGTGTTCAGTAGCGACTCCCAATCGGTTGTGTGCCTGGTTTGTTCTGTTTGTTTTCGTTGCTGGGTTATCCACACCTCCCCCCCCCCCCACCCTCCTGGTACGCTCAGTTTGTTGCGCCACATCCCAGCTCGAGCGCCTCTGTGAATGAAGCCCAGATGTCTCCCTGCCGCTGGCAGAGGTAGCAGCTGGCACGCGCCGCGGGGACCTGGCTGCCCTTTAGTCAAATAAATACTGTCAGTGTCAGGCATGCCAGTTATTTTCCTCTACCTGGCCAGAGTCAACAGAAGACAAGTCTGTGTCCAACAATTATACATCTCAGAGGTAATATCGTTATGAGCTATGACAGGGCAAATGAAATATGGCAACTGGGTTATGCGGCCTGCCCCGCTGTGAGAAAGATGAATTTTCTGTGCGGGTGGGGTTGATTCAGGAGGGGTTTGCTGCAGAGGTCCATTTCAGGAGGAATGGATATGAGTGAGACATGCAGAACGTATCGCTAGTGGACTGGGAAATGGATCGATCTGTGGCAATCCGGGGACGGTTCGCTGTGGGCACAGCTACCTGGTTTGCTGGGTCTGGTCAGTGCGAGCCAGGCGTCGGCGCTGCCCTTTCGAAAGGCGCTTACCGATGGTTCGGCTTCCCCAAGCACCTTGTGAGTCAGAGTGCCTGACTCAAGCCCGCTGGGGTGCATTGCCAAGCAGGTCCCAGACTAGCGTTGATTTTGCATCCAGCTGTTCATTATAATTACATGGAGCCACTCCCTTTACGGATTTTCATAAGGTACGGATGTAAAACATAGGATAGCAGGCGACAAGAGCATATATTTGGGTATGGATGATAGGTAGGAACATGTCCCCAGTGATATTGTGTGAGTAGCATGTGTATATCCTACTCCCTTCGCAATGGAGGGGTGCTGACCTTAATTTTTTTATTCCATACCATCCAGCACCATCTACCAAATTCCAGTTCTGTACGACATGGTTGGTTGTTGCTGCCCGCCTGTCACGTCACATTCGCTTTACCCTGGCCGCTGCTACCTTAGCATATGAATGGCCTTCAGCAATCGGAGAGGCAGCCTCATGAGTTCAGAGGTGGTACACCGAGTTCTTCCACCATCCTGTCCATTTACCCAGCTGCCAGAGCGATGGCAGAAAATGCTTCCAAGCTATCGACGTTGGCATTCCACCTTATTAACGACAAAGGTGCCGGAGTGAGTGATCTCCAGCGAAATGGAAAAGGGCGCTTGGGATTTTTAATATGGGATATATACACCGCACTCACGCTTTTCCAGTTGTTACGTTATCGAGGTGGAAGAATTTTACGAGCTACAGACTTGGCACGCCGCAATGTGGCTAAGGTAGCCGTTAGCACCGCTCAACGTTTTTTTTTTTTTTTGCGTCAGGGGAGTTTTATTTCACTTTAATGACCCAAAACGCGGGGTCGGGTAGCACGTACACCTCAGCCAAACCTGCTTTTAAAGTCGATCGTCTGAGCCAAGCTGAAAGCATCAGAATGAGAACCTGATTCCTGGGTCCTGCCTAATCGGGCTTTTGAAAGACACCAGTATGTATTGTAAGGAATGCATCACTAAGAAGGTCTTGGGGTGAAAGAATGCTGTGGAGAAATAGTTCTGCTTGCTTTCATTCCTGCTTGGCCTTCGGTGATGTTTCTTATTTTTGTGACTTTTCTGCTTTGGGTGAAAGTGTGAGAATTAATCGGGGTGGGGGTGGGGAGGGGGGGTGCTGAATGTGCTTCCCGGAGCTGCCTCATTCCTTATTTTATTACTTCTTTTTAAAAAGGTGTGAATTTAAATGGAGAAAGATTTTGAAATGGGACTGGATTTAGTACCGGAGGTGGCTGGATGTCACTTTGCAATGGCAGCTTTGATTGATACTTTCGACTGGGTTTTTGGCTCCTCTGGTCATTCGGAGATTATAATTTTTGCTTTGTTCATCTTTTTGAAGATGTGCTATGATCAGTGACCACAGTGCTAGTTGGCAGCAGGTACGACTCCCCTTCTGCCTCTAGAATCGCTTCAAGGGTAGACAAGTTGTGAATTTATAGAAGCCTTTCCTGTACACCACTACCATGTGTTTGTCGTAGCACTTGTGGTCTTCCTGTTCGCTCTAACGACTCTGCCCATTCCCCTCAGACCAGGTGTTTACATTCACAGAAATGCCCCTGACTGGATGCTTTTTTGTTCATCACGCCATTCTCTGTAATCTCTAGACACTGTAGTGTATGATAATCTCAGGAGAGTTGCTGCAGCCGCCAATGAATGGCACGAATAATCGCCCAGTGTTCAAAATTGCTCGTCTTATCGACTCTAACGCTGAACAGCGGGTCAGCCTCTTGATCTTGTCTGCATGTCGTGCATGTTCAGTTGCAGGCAGACGTTTGAGTGTTTGCAGGGCCAGACTGCTTGCTTTAATAAAAACAGGCGTACCTCCATAATGAATGTTCTCATATCCTGTGAAGCGCAGTGATTTAGCTGTCCATCCTCAGCCTGCCAGCCTCAGCGGCCAGGTAAGGTGAGCCATTGAAGTAGCACCTCGATTGCTCCTCAAAGTTTTCCAAAGTGGCACTCCTGAAGTGATGTGTGGCAGCGTTCCTTTTGAACAGACTGGCAGATCCAACCATCTGAAAGGCATTATCACCCCCCCCCCCTTCCCACCACCACCACTACCCCCACCAGCCCCATCTCCCTTATCTTCAGTTGTCTCTTGAGCAGATCTGCAACGCCTTCCCAGGTGTGACAGTATGCATAGGCAGGATGGAACAGGAAGTGCAGGGATTGGGTGCTGTCAGACGCGCGTTCTGCTGGCATACCGCCGTGCTGATTCGCAAGCTACAGTATACCTCACCCTACAATCCCACAGCACTGGAGTAATGGAGTCTTCAACCTGTGCTGAGGATGATTGGCTCAATCCCTGCCACACCTTTCGACAGGGATGACTGTCTACTTGCAATACTCAGCCAGTGTGTGGGGAGGTGTAGGGCTCTGTGCCTGTGATCAGAAGGTTGCTGGGTCAAATCCTATGTTTGACATAATAGTCACATATTTTCTGGACTCCTGACCCCACCAAATTGGTCCTAAGGTGCTAGATAAATGGCTTGACCCTGTGTTCTGGGCCGCAGCTTCACTTTCAACAATATACTGTATAGGAGTGTGTGTTTTTTCTAGAGGCGACTCAAGATAAGATATGTGAAACACATTCCACTATATTTGTGCAAATGGCAAATAAAGCAGCATTTCACATCAGATTTCTTTGTTTAAGGAAAAACATTGAATTTGAAGACTGTTCCCTTCACGGTACCCGCACAGGAGCACAGCGTTCAGGAGTACCATGCTCAGAGCGAGATTGGGGTGTTTCTGTTTGAATGAAACACTCACCTTTCAGATCACTGGCCTGTCCTGGGGTGCTCTCTGGGGTGGGAAATGACCCACATTAAAGCAGTCTGTACATTCTGAGTCTGGGGGCGGGGTCAGGCAGGTCACTACCCACATCCCCCAGGGTTAGGTCACCATGCCGATCCTTCTCTGTGTCCATCAGGTTAACAACGGGCCTCTTATTGGCTAATTGTAGGAAGTGTGACCCATATGTGCTACAGGGTGAAAGGTCGGCCGCCCAGAAATGTGTGGTCGGCTCTGCTCTATTAGCGGGAGAGAAGTGATCTAAAAGCAGTTTGTTTTAGATGTTGAGATGAAATTAAATGCTCCCATTGACCCCATAAGGCAAAAGCAAAAAAAAAAATCTTCTGCTGCAAACTGAGGCTAAATGATTGAGAAGCTTTAGGGCCGACCTCCTGTGTCCGGGCCTTCTGCTTTACGTGTAATATAAATATCTTGGCCTCCCAAATCAAAGCGGCATGCTGAGTGAGATTTGGGATTTTAATGAAGAGTCTTTTAAATTTAAAGACCATTTACAGAGCAGCTCTTCATGATGAAAAGCACTCCAGTTACTAATACATTGCTTTTAAAAATACTTGTTCTCTGCACTTGTGTTCACTATGTGTGTGTCTTTCATAAAAATTTTATTACTGATTTGTTGTTCAAAACATGTCGAAAGTTTAGCACTGGGCACCAGTACCAGACTGTGCTCAATCTAAGATGACTTGTCTTTGGTTGTGCCCCAAATGAGGTGATTCTTTCAGACATGGGCCTTTTCCTGGCCTTTGCTCACAAGCCGTTTACAACTTGTGAAGACTATTCAGTTAATGGTCTTTGTGATTTTCAGTCATAAGTACAAAGTCAAGATTCTCTGCCAACAGTGGTATTCTGCAGCCGATGCCACACAACTAGGTATTTGAAACGTCGCCCAGCCTTAAAATGGATTTGCTTCCCAGTGTCTTCCAGACATTCATTCTCCTCCAAAATAAGCATACCCATCTGTCAATTTACCATCACAGTATTTAGTATGAAAGCAACCGGTACCTTTATGAAGTGGTTCAATATGTTCCTTATATAAATAACTATGGTTTGATTGTGTTCAGTTACAGTATCAACTGATGGTTTCTACCTTTTACCACATTTGATTAATGCCCCAAATCTGCTTAGCATCTGAAAAATTGGCCTGTTCCTACTGAATGCGCTTGCCAGTTAAATAAGTGAAAGTCCCATTGTTATCTATGATTGATGTGTGGTTCCTTCCTTTTGAGAAACTACTTGCAGCGAATTGGAGCTTAATTTAAGCAGCATTGGATGTCTACTCTGAAGTGAAGTCAAACATCAAATGAATTTCCACCCTCCAGGTTCGTGGAATGTTCCTTAATTTAAGAGTTATTTGGATTAATAAGAGACAGAAATAGGTATTATAGAACTGTTTAAGGATTGACAATGTTATTGTGGTAAGGAAAAGGATTTAAATATTAATCCAAAGCAGCGAGCCAGCTGTTTTTACGACCGTGGGATTTGAAGGATGATGTAAGGTCCATGATTTGGTGATGGTGATGATGATGATGATGATGATGATGGTGATGGCCATGATGTTGACGATGATGGTGGTGATGATGATGATGGTGATGGTCATGATGTTGACGATGATGGTGGTGATGATGATCATCATGGTGATGATGATGGTGATGATGATGATGATGATGATGGTGATGGTCATGATGTTGACGATGATGGTGGTGGTGATGATGATGATGATGATGGTGATGATGATGATGGTGATGGTGATGATGATGATGGTGATGGTCATGATGTTGACTATGATCACAGTGATGATGATGATTGCGGTGATGATGATGGTGGTGACGATGATGATGATGGTGATGATGACGATGATGGTGGTGATGATGGTGATGATGATGATGATCACGGTGATGATGATGGTGGTGATGATGGTGATGGTGATGATGATGATGATGGTGGTGATGGTGGTGATCTTACTGACAGCAGCAGTCATAGGGGAATGGCAAAGGTGCAGTTCATAAAGGATGAATGACAAAATGTGCTCGTTAGATCACCATGATGAGTGTGAGGAACATCACTCCTCTTGGTGTCTGGGTAGAAGCAGGTAGGAATTTGAACACCAGGCATCTAAAATCTATTGTAGTTTCCACTCTATTCAATATCCAGAGCAGTTTTGTTGGTCATTTGAACCATCCAACACGGTGAGAAAGACTTCAGCTATAAAGTTAGTCCTCAAAGACAGACAGAAGGCTAATACAAGATTTGATGGACATTATTACATATGCAGTAATAATATACAGTTGCAGAACTTGTGTGCTTTCTGAGTACAGTAGTAGCAAGAACTAGTTTTTTTCTGGGAATATAATGAACTTTGACAAACCATCAAATTACAATATGGAAGTAAATTAAAACACAGGGGAGTTACAAGCCATTATGTACAATTTTGGTTTTGTTAAGGAAAATCAATTGAAAGTGAATAAAACAGAACCCAGTTTTTCCACTGAGGAAAATGTTGCTCTTGCAGCCTGTCAGATGATGCACCGGCGCTTGCCTGCTCTCCATGTAAGTCTGGGTCCTTTGCATGTCCTGCTGAGATCCAGTTATTTATTTTGAACTTCTGAAAAGGACATTATGCTATTGCCTGTATCTGTCATACTGTACATGCCACTCAATTACAGTGGGTATGTTTTTTTTTGTCTGTCAATATGGGGTGCTGTGTGTACATTAATGAGGAAAAAAGATCATTTGAAATGATTTTAGCAAATGGCTGCAATATAACAAAGAGTGAGAAATTGAAGGGGGTCTGAATACTTTCCGTACCCACTGTAAGTCTCACTGGTGCCTAAAGAATTTGGGATTTAAGATGACATCATGTGCATGGGGGAGTGGCTTTGCCAATTCCTCTCCCTCTCAAATTGACATTTTAAGCAATATTAAAGACTTTTTCCCTTGGCTCTCCAGAGGCGCTGTAGCTGTATGGTTAGTGTGTTTGCTTCTTTGTTCGGAGAGCTTCTTTTATTCAACGTCTCATTTTTATACACAGTTTCTTTATTTTACAGAATGACCTGAGACTGTGGGCATTTGTACTCAGTAATGGTTTTCAGTTTTGGACAGTTCTTCATAGTACTGTTTAACAGCCTAGGAGCCTGTTTGATATGGGGGGTGGCAGCTAAATAATTTGAATGCAAAGGTCTATTTGTTGAGGGGGATGCATGAATCCAATTTAAAAAAAGGCTGCTATGGCCCTGGTTCCTGTGCTCCCGATAGTGGTTACCAGAGGCAGAAAGTTCAGGTCCACAAGGTACAGATCCAGACCAAGGTTTTGTTATAACCGGCTAGTTTAGAATAAATAGTCTAAGTCACAGAGTACTCAACTGGATGGCTGGAAAAAAATCCTGGTCTGGATTTGTAGTTCTTGAACATGAACCTTCTGCCTCTGCTGGTTACTTTGACTAGTATTTGGGCTCGCTAGTTTAATGGCCAGCCAGCTTGTTTGTTGTTGTTGAAAGATTTATTGAGAGTGACTTCGAAGGCAGAGGATTTGTTTTTGACAAACGCAGGGGGCATTTAACGTCGCAGTGGAGGGACTGGGTTGCTGAGTAAATACAGATTTGTATTTACCCGCCTCTGTGTCTTCACTCAGTACTGCTGTAGCTCTCAGTAGGAGAAGTTCTTTAAAAGCAGTGTCGGATTCAGGGCAGGTGGGATAAATGAGATCTGCAAGAGTGATGTGTGTGCCTTTCTGTTTCCACGGCCGAGCCTTCCATCACGGCTCTGTCGGACCCCCCCCAAATTAATCTTCTTCCTTCTGTTTTGTAGGGAAACCAGAATGGCTTCAATTAGCTAAATGGTTCTAAGAAATCCTGCTAGACAAGACAATTTATTAAGGTCCTACCCATTCTGTGAAGGGTGGAGAAGCCATTAGGAGTGTGCCATGTCTTTTAAATATCTCAGAAGAAACTGATTTAATGATTAAACTATACTTTTTCAAATGCCAGGAAATTGTTTTGTGAGAAATTGCCAAGTTGGTACATTTTTATCAAAGGGTCAAAAATGGATAACTGTTGAGTTTTTGTCTGGGCAATGCCCCCCTCTGAATTTTAATGAGAGTTGAAGTGCAGGCCTAATTACATTGATTGGGGGTGTGTCCAGGGCAAGGCTCACCCCAGGTAATTTTGCCTATGCTTTGGAGTATGCAGGCCTCATGCAGACAAGGCCGGGGGTCACCATGACAGGATGGGGGGGTGGAAGAATTCAGCGCGAGTGGTGTTTCTGAGAAGGGGGAGGAAAGGAGTGGGAAACAGGCCACTGGCAAATTAGCCTCCACTGTTTAGCTTGGCTCCTGGGCTGGAAATGATGGTAATGAGGTCCTCTGTGGGACCCACCCTCTGTCTGCTTTCACGTGGCTGCTTTGTTACCATCGTCACCTGGTGAGCGGAGGACCATGGACCCCCCACCTCACTGGCTGAGCTGACAGCTCCAGGTTCTTGCCCTCAAGGCTTGATGTAAGCAAACAGCCCCATACACCCATCCATACTGAATTTCCATCATCCCACGGCCCCTTGTTCATTCACTCAGTTTGCATTTGACATTTATTAGCATTGAGATCGGCGTGACAGATCTTTTCTATCCATTCCATAAATGACAGGTCGTTGCAATGTATTTCAAAGTGAACAACAATTTCTTGCTCATTTCCTCAGATCTTCTTTCTGCTTTGAATAAAATCTCAGCTGACTTGACTCGATACCTGGGAAGAAAGGTTTCTTTAAAAGTAATGATGTGAAATTACCCTTGACATTAAATAGTCTGACCTGTTTAAATAATCGCTCGTGCGAGAGAATACTTGCTTTTGCGTTCTTTCAATAGGCACCCAGTACTATCAAAGCCCGCAGACAATTGGCTGACCATACTGTAGAAAAAAGGCCAGATCTGTAACATCTGTATATTGGCCATAAAGGTTGGTGGGATGCTTTACCTATGTGTTAATCAAAGAAGCTGAAATATGAAGAACTTTTATATTTCCATAATTTTTTTTCTGACAATTGAACAGACATTTCCTTACAAGAACAGCATGAGGCTTATAACCCAGAAAATATTATTCAGCATTATGCAACGAGACGTGCATGAGAAGCGGTGGTACAATCTTATTTGTCCTGAGGGTAGAAGGGTAAATGTAAAGTGAAGCGTGTAACTTGTTCATTTACTCTTATGCTGGGACGCCCGGAATTCTGTATGCGTGGAGAGGGAGGGCAATAAGGGTTCTGAGGGAATTGGACCCAGTCATTTTTTTAGGAAAGTGCTTTAATTGCTGCACCCATCGCCCGATTTGACTGGCACATCTATAATAATTAGCTGCTATGAACTCCATTACCATTATTCTTGGCTTATGGTTCTCGGCACTCAGATTTACATTTAATTGCAACGCCCCTGCGTCAGAGACCGCGCCAACCGTGTAGACGGCTAATAAAACGATTTGTAAAGGATTCGTGGCGCTTGGAAGCTGTGGCACTCGGGCAGCTGGAGAATGAATCGCTCACCGGGGCAGAAGGGAGACGGCGACTCTGTGAACCCGTAGGTGGAAAAGGCCACGGACTGAGTTCCCGATTGCTAAAAGGGAGCTAAGTTCATGCCGTCTTGGTGCTTTGTTTTGTTAAGCTTGGTGGAGTGGAAGCCATTATGAGAAGTGATGTTTGACTTCCATTCAAACCCAACGAGAATGGGCTCTCCAGAATACCTAATAAAATTTCGCCCAGTCTTCTACAGACGCAAGGAGACGTTCTGGGAATACATGTTTAGTAACATTTGACAGTATTTTTGTTAAACGAGCAGCATGGTGGTGAAGGTGCTGGGATGCGCCAGCAGAAGGTATCAGGTTAAACTCAGGACAGGCTGATCAAGAAGGTCCCTCATGTCGAGCTGTATACTTCATGGAAGTAGCTTAACTGAATGTCCAGCTATAAAAATAGGCGAAGGTTAAAGCAGTGAGTAACTTAAAGAGCCAATTTGTATCAAAATTACTGCTATGTTCATCAATCAACCCCACAACCCAGGTGTTCAGGATTCAGGCATAGGTATAGATATAGAGTTAATGTAACTGGCTATAACTGCTATTCCGTCCTGGGTGTACCCCCCCCCCCCAACCTTTGCCCTGTGATGCCTGGAATAAACTCCAGGCCCCCAATGCCTTTGGAAACAACACGCTTCTCCCTTTTAAACAATCAAGTGGACATGTTTATATTTGTATTTATATTATTTTTTATTTTTAAACATTTTACTGAGTCCGATCTCTATGGACATAAGGAATGCTCTGAAATTTGTGACTGCAGCATTTCTATACGCGTGTTCTGTAAGCAAGCTCTGTCCCTCTCAGCCACTCTGCTGACATCACCGCGCTCCAGTGTCTGGAGATTCTGTGTCCTTTTATTGTTGAAATTCTTCTCTGGTACCACTTCAGTTTGGAAGGAGTAAATGAACGGGGACGGTACAGAGGTCACCTCGAGACTTCAGTTATGGTGCCTTGTCTGGAAAACACTGTAATGGTTTTTACAATGAGTGATGTGGGCGAACTCAGGCCTCGGTGAGAAAGGTAATAGACAGGAAATAGAATGTTAACTGCAGACTGCTGTCAATGTCAGGAAGAGCTGAGTATCTTTACACACTATCTCTATCCTTGTATCTCATCCCAGCACTCAGTCTGGTCTTTGTCACTGACGGCTTCGTACTGAATTCCCCGTCGGGAGTCTGCGAGGGATGAACCAGACTCAGTCTGCAGAATCAATCCTCCATTCTAATGTGATGTCCACCATTCCTTAATCTAAGATCGTTCCGTCACTGTCACATGGGCAGTCTAATACTGACTGATATGATTTTCAGGCAACAGTCTAGGTGTCTCGGTGACTATTGAGTTTGAATGTGTGCAATCCATCACTGTCCAGGATTGCCTGGAGAAGTCTATTCCCTTTACAACATACAGCTGTTCCTCAGTTCTAAAAAAGATCATACACACATGTTTCCTTGTCATTAGTTTCCTGTTTCGACATACAAAGCTGCTTTGCTTCCAAACGGCACATGGCACCTAGTTGAGTTAGGAGTTTATGCTGAGGGAAGTTTACACTGTCTGTGGTATAACTTGTTCTCTTGTTCTCCCATAAATGGATGAATCTGGAGTTGATGGCATCTGCTTCCTGTACATCAAGAATCAGCGCCGAGCTGGGCCTGCCTTGCTTCAGCTTTCAGCGCCGCTTCAGACAAAAGCACCCAGGGAGAGGCAGCCAGTCAAAACAGCGCTGACCCGACCCATATTGTTTCTGGTGCTGCTCGAGGGCCTCATTCCCCGACACATTGGGGAAGCACCTGTCATCCTGGGAGCCCCCCGCCATCGTGTGTTCTGTCTGTGGCCAGGCCTCCTGGGGATGGTGATTGACACACAGCATGGTGTGGAATATCGCTTTTCTCTGGTGTGGTACGGAGACTCTCAAGCAGTTCCTTGAGCACTACAGAAAGGTGAAAAAATAACACATAAAAGATTTCAGCTGTCACCATCTCGAAATCAAGGTCGAAGGTGCCAGATCTACCCAAGATTTTCTGCCTCACAGACGACATGTTCGTTGAACTATATCTCACAGCAACAGATATTTAAAGCGTTTTTGAGGACCTGCCATTTAAAAGGTTGAGGTTTTGCCAACTTACTTCCAAGCCATACCTTCAGCCGGCAGAAGATTTCATTGGTTTCTGTGAAAGCTGCATTCCATTAGACTGGATGACTTCTGTGGGAAGCTCTCTGTCTCTCCACGTTGCATAAAAGTCATGTGGTGATGCCCCAACCAGCTGCTGGGGCTGCCTTTCCATAGCTGTCCTTTCTGCTGTCCTTTATTAATTGTCTTTGTCTCAGAGATCCTGGCTCTGAGTTGGTCTGGTGACCACCTCAGGTTCAAGCATGTCGATTGATGGTGATGTAAGTCGATCCCACTCCATTGTGCACTCTCCGGATCCCAGTATCTCACCCACCTGGTACCCCTACTTCATTCACATTTTTTTTTGACTGAGGAGTTCTGGATAGTGATGTCACCAGTTGATGGACACTCTGTCAAACCCAGGTTATGTTTCAGTCCAATCAGAGCCACTTAACAGGGGATTAGAATAATATCAATGCAATATAAGACCAATCAGATCTCACCGTGTTCCTTAAAGCAGCATCAGGCAGTGCCCAGATGTTTTCTACATTAATGTGTCGTCATGAGGACTGTGAGTGGACCTTTTACGAATGCCATGATATTGCACGCTTCCTTGCTTCTCTTTCTCTTCTTTCCGAAATCCTCAGAACAATGGGCTCTATTTTCTATGTACATTATGGCTCAATTTTGTGTTTCTTAGGGACTTTAACAAGCTAATGTCAGGGTAATAAGGTGAACCTCGAAGGGCTTTACTGTAGTAAAACCGTCTTGCTGAGGTAAACCTTGGCCTGGTTCTCCATGGGCCAGTTATTAACGAGAGCGGGGTGTTCATAAACCCCCTCGGTTTAATCAATCAAAGGTTATGCTTAAGCCACAGGGTGGGATTATTGCAGCCGGCCTATGAATAATGCCACCATATTGGCATCAAAGGGCCACCCTCACTGCCTCTGGCAAGGGGTAGGCCCCAGAACCAGGGCTGTGGGCCCTTCACATAGGACCAGCTTGTTCCCAAGGTGAACCAAAGCCCAATGAATCGTGGTCCTGGCATTCCTTAAGATAGCTATTCCAGACCCGCTGGTTCATCTGAGATCATCATCTATCCATCTTCTATAACTGCTTCTCCTATTCAGGGTAACAGGGGGTCTGGAGCCTATGGGCACAAGGTAGGGAAGAACGAATCACAGGGCTCGCTCACACACCATTCATGCTTATGGCCAATCTGGTAACTCCAATCAGCCTCAACATGTTTCTGGATTGTGAAGGGAAAGTAGAGTACGTAGAGAAAATGGTGGCACAGGAAGAACATACAACCTCCACAGCTTGTTCACCATTAGGTCGGATCATAAGCTGTTCAATAAAATTCCAGGGAAAGTGGAAAGTCACATGCACAAACGAATGTCACATTTAGGCAGAGAGTTCATTCATAATACCCACAACCTCTGCACTCGAACCCAGGCTCCAGAGGTGACAGTGCTAACCACTGCACCACCATGCCACCTACATCAATGATCTCGTTTTCTTTATTTTCAAGTGATTGCTCAACCAATGGACTATTGGCCTCCAGAGATATTTGTCCTGTTTCTATGCCTATTTTCTTGTTTTTCTGCTTTCTATTTCATACTTTTGCATACAATATTATATTATAAATTCTATTATACCTGTCAGTAGTGGTTTCTTTGGTTTGATACAGTATTGACTTTAACATCTCGACTTTGACTAGTAAAGCTTTGTTCCTTTGATGCATGCATTGCAGGCAGCCATTTTGGCAAGAGCCATCCTGTCTAAACATCGAAGTGTATTTCAATGTACCATCAAGTGCCCTGAAAGAGCGCCCTGTCGTTGTTAAAGAACACTTCATTTTGCTTTATAAAGGCAGAATTATCTTAATGATAAGTTCCCTATGTAAATTACTATGCGGGCTAGTCATCGTGACATTTATAGTGGCTCATACCTGCCACGCGTGTTTAGTGTGAAGCAGGGGGATCCTTCGAGAGCTGTGCAATCACACTTACAAACACTTGTGCACCATTAGGTCGGATCATTAGCTGCTTAGTAAAATTCCAGTGAAAGGGAAAGGGGAAATCCACGTGCATAAATATGTTCAAACAAACACAAACGAATGTCACGTTGAGGCAGGGAGTTCATTCTTAGTACCCAGAAGGGAAGATGGGTCAAACATAGGATAAATTTTCTCTAGAAGAATGCACCACGATATTTTATAATTAGCATAAAACTATAACTTTCTTACTGAGCTACTTGTGCACTTAGAAGTTGTTCTTGGCTTTGAATGCTTTATTTGTTCATAGAATCATCATCATTGTTTGAGGAAACAGTCATCTAAGAAGGGATTTGCTACCATTGATTAAGGTTTCAAATGACCCTTCAGTAGAATATTTGTTTTGATAAAATGGGATTTGCATAATTCCCTGGACACCACCCGGGCACCCAATTCTTTGTTTGTCTTTTTAACTCAATCATGTTGTTTTGCTATTTCAGTTTCCCTTAAACTCCTGCCCACTCCATTCCCCAGCCAACCCCACCGGTAAAACACTTAAAAACCTGTCTAGTTGTGTTGTTGGGCAACCATTGATGAGAAGGTTCGATGCCAGAGTAGGCGTTAAGTGGCTTGTGGGTACGTCAGCCACGTCGTGACAGAGACAGAGATTGCCAGTGGGAATTGTGGGAAATCCAGTGCCCAGTGAGTCCTGTGCGAATCTGGAGTGCCGCTGCTTTCCAGTCTGCGTGATTAAGGCCGGGGCGCACCCTGTGGGTCCTTGTGAGGGCCTGCAAACATGGAGATGCAACAACAAATCTGGTGTTACTTTTAATCTACCATAAACGAGACACAATGGCTGCTTCTCTCTGAACACAGTGCAGGCTTTATAAAGCAGAAACCGTAATGTGAACAGCATGCGACCTTTTCAGTGGCTAATCGTCTGCAGGCTGAAAGCAGCAGCCGCTCCCACGAGGACGTGCCGTCTCGGGCCGGTCGTGTTAATCGAGGAGCTGGAATGTCGCACACTTACAAATAACGGAGGAAATAAGACCAGGAATCCATAGGGGGTTGACAGGTTTTGGGTCCCGGGTCTCTTTTGAAAGGACACTTTATTTCACAGTGAAAGATTTTGCACATTTCAGTACAGCTGGCCAGCTCTTTTATCTCTGGTTTCTGCTTTGCTGCTCTGCCGTCTTCAGCTCCCATCCAGTGTTTTGGACTCCGCTGCGGCAGTTTCCGGTATAATCCATAGCGTGCCTGAAATGTCCACTTTATTTAAAAGATGCATATAAATAATTAAGTAACATAAAGCTGGCATCATAGGAATGTGATTGGTTAGATGGAACATGACCGGCTAGATCAGGTGACCACAGTTTCTCCTCATTATTTACACGCACTCCTTGTACCTGGTGCTGCCGGATGCTATCTGTAGGCTCTTTTTCCCCCCTCATCTTTGGTCTCGTTGAAACAGGCATCTTATATCAGCACCGTGACCTTTCATGTCTCCTACACAGCTGTCTGCTTATGAAAGAGGAACATCTATCCATCCATCCTTCAATCCGTCCGACGGCATCTCCTGGTGGGAAGCATGGGGTGAAAAGGTTACATCTCAGATGAATCTCCCTCATTTCTTAATTCCTTCTCCTGCACGGCCGCTCTGTCTCTGCCTAAAACCGGACTTTTTTTTTTCTTTTTTCTTTTTTTGTGGGAGACCCTCGAGGTGTTTAGTTTGGCCAATTTAGGTTTTAATTCCCAGTCACCGTGAAAGGCCTTTTCCGCCCGGCGTGTCACGGGGCAGGTCCTACTGCGCTCGCTGGCGGCAGGAAAACAGAAACCCCGGCCTCCACATTTCCATCATTCATGGCAGAAGGTCGGCGAAACCCCAGGTGTTAAGAAGCGTTTCTCGGAGGCTGGGCATCCATTAAATCCACTTTATTCCTATGCCATTCAGATGCTGTGGGTTTAACTCTTGTTTCTCTAAATTCAGTTTTATTTCTTCCGACCCTTGAGGGGTCAGTTTGCTGCTGCTCAATGCAATATGGAGCATCACCCAGCAAGTCAGTGGTGGTCCGTTCGGTCCAAACATGTCTTTTCTATTGCCATACTCAGTTCTCTCTGCAGCAACCTCTCAAGTCTGTCAAGTGTCGTACAGTCATGGAATATAATGGGCTCAGATTCGGGACGTCCTGTTGAACCATTAAGATCCGGAACGGAAAATAAGAATAGATATCATCGGGCGCATTGGTCAGAAACTCTATGACTGCGGTGTGTGCAGAATTTTGTTGGGTGGCCCAAAATAGCAGTGAGGGTCTGTAGGATCTCACTAGCAGTGCTTCTACTCTTAAAAATGCCTCAGAGCCTCTGTTTCCCTAATAATGCTTTGCAGATCACACAAGGCACCGTAAAGTTTTGTTGGAAAATTCTCAGGTTAGTCCCCGGACTGCGGCACCACCATTGTGCCAGGATTTCACTTAGCTGTATGAAGGAAAAAATAAACCAAGCCTTTTGAATTTAAAATAATAATTGTTTCTTTGGTTTAAGTGTGAAATAAAAAAAAATACATATTTTTATCGTCATTATGATAGAAATCAGTGAACAATTAGAGCTTTGGCCTCATTAGCTTCTCTCAGTGCATGGGTCCAGCATGCCAACAAACGGGCTTGCCAGCGGGCATGGATTCCACGTCAGGAAGTCTCCCTCGCTCTCAAGCTGATTGACTTCCTATGCACGTTTATTTCTTGGGCTCGGACTGAAGTCGGTACTCATACGCCTTTTGTAAAACAAATAGCTTGGCCCGAAACGAATCACTAGCAGTAAGTCCCGCGGAAGGAGAGGGTCCCTTACCAACGTGGGAATTTCTGCAGGGCTGCTATTCATGGATGCATGTATGGAGAAGATGTACTAATCCCAGAAGGGAGTTTAAGTGTCGACGTCAAACGCCTAATATTGCGATTATTAAAACTGAAGAAGGGCAGTTTCAGGAGAGGTAAAAGTTCCGTGCAAAGTACGTATAAGAACGCAGAATCTGATGTCATAGAACACAGAATGATTACATAAAACAATAATGTTACATATATTGCAATGGGTTGGTGCCCCATCCTGGGTTATTCCATGCCTTGTGCCCCTTGTTTCCGGGACAGGCTCCGGACCCCTGCGACACTGCATAAAACAAGAGTTATAAAAGACGAATGAATGAACGTTACATATAATGTACAAATGCAGTGTTGTGAATGCACAGTGCAGCTCAGTACTGTTGGCTGGAGTCTTCATTGGTCTTCTTTAAATACACAGTGAGATGTGACCGGCTTTGTCCATGAGCTCTCCCTTGAGCGAAGGCTTGGGAATCCTGGCTTCGGTACAGCTTTTTTAGATCTTCCCCTAGCTGGGCTGTTCTGGTCCTGGCATGATGTCATTTCCTGTCTGGTGATGACGATGCCCAGGCCCCGGGCTCCCATGCCTCAGGCTACAACCGCTGCAGGATGATGACAATGTCTCTTTGTTCACACAAACTTTCTGCCATCCTCCAAAGCAGTTTCCCAATCCGGCCCTCGGGGGACCCACAGGCAATCCACCTTTTTAGCCACATTTTGGGAGCAAAAATGTGGACTGTCTGGCAGAGAGGTAGAAGGGAGCAAAAACATGAGGGTCCCCAAGGAACACGTTGGGAAACGCTGCCTTAAAAAAATACACTGGTGTGCTTGCACATTTGTCTTAACAGTCCTCCCACCCACCCAAAACCCAAAAGAATGGAACCAGAGATGCTTGTGTACAGTGGTGTCTGGACGCCAGGTAACTTTCATCTTGGACAGTCTGTCTGACACCCTCTGACAGAAGCAGGCCGCCTGCTTTACCCCGTAGATGCTTCTTAAAACACAACTTGTTTTTCTTCTCGAAAGCACTCAGACGTGACGAATTGCACACTACATGCTGAACTTCCCTTTCCTTTCCAGTCCGGTCTGGGTTCTGATGCATGTTCTCTGCTGCAGAACTTCCATGGAGCGAATGTAACAGCCTGTTATGATTTCTGATTCAGTCCTTGGTTTCCATTGGCACTCTCCAAACTGCGGAGCGCGCATCGAGTTGCTTGCCGTGCCAGGAATAACCTTCTACGTTACTGGGAATAACCTTCTACGTTACTGGGAATAACCTTCTACGTTACTGGGAATAACCTTCTACGTTACTGGGAATTCTTCTCTGGATTTCTTCGTAGGATTTAGTTTTGTTCGCAGCGTCGGTCTCTTATCGCACCGCGGAGGTTGTGTTGGCACGTCCAGCGTTTTGGGTTTTCAGAACCGTGACAGCGGACCATCGAAGGTCTGATGTCAGTGCCCAGATCTCATTTGTCTTAGTCAGGGAGATCTTCATTCGGCTCTTACACGTCAATCACACACTGCAAAGTCTGCACAGTGGGCCACGGTGAACAGGCGTGGATCACCTCCAGAGTCATTTGTGACTAATGGCTGTCTCAGGTCATGGGTCATTACAGGACGAGTGCCCGCTGACAGTCTTTATTCATCCATAGTGTGTCTGAGACGATTCTGAATGTGTGGCTTTTTAAGGTATGGTGTGCTTGTGTTTACAGTGTTTACAATAAGGGGGAAAAAAATGCTTAACGGGGGAGCAGTTGATGACATGCACATTAAAACCAGAAACGAATCAGCCTGTTTCTTCCCTGGGCAGAGTCTCATCTTTATTTTGAAAGTAAACACAAAGCCTGCAAACTTTAAACCATGAGTTAGTGCACCAAGGACGGGGGGAGGCGGGTAAATACCATTATTACAAGATTGCTGTGTTAACAAATTACCCTAATTCAGCTGCATTAATGACTCACAAAAGTAGCAGAAGGTGCTACGGTTGTGTGCAAGTGGAAGGAAATCTAAGTAATTATATGTTAGAGAAAGCAGGCCTTTGAAAATGAGCCCTGTGCTTGGTTCTGCTTTTGTACTAATTGAGATGTTTTCCTGAAATATCAATCTCCGCTGGTCTGGTTTATTTCTGCCAGTGGGTTTCTCGGGGGGGGGGTGCGAGCCTTGGGTTCTGTGGGTCAGCATCTCTTCAGCTTGGCACCGGGAGATGGTAGGTGGGAAGAGGTGGGGCTTCTGTAGGTGGATATGCTGCTTTGCTGTGGCTGGGCTGCAGCAGGTCTGGGACGGCCAGTGGTCAGCAGGTACACGGCCGATATGGGGCGGGGAGCCTCTGTTTTCGTTTCCACCCTGCCGAGCCCAGCACCGGACACTGCCTTCATTCAGCTGTGGACCAGCAGCAATGCCTCACCAAGCCCATCCACGCCCAGCTGAGACCCAGACGGAGCCAGAAACGACATCCCAGGTCCCAGAGTGGCGTGGCTGATGGATCCGACGGTACTGAGGCGGAATGGCCTCCCAGGTCCGCCTTCACGGCCGCACAGACTGTTTTCTTGTGCCCCCCCCCCAAAAGAGAAGCACAAAATATGCTTCAGGCTGATAATCATTTTCCTACTTGAAGGAAATGCCGTATGTTTGCAGAGAAAGTGCAAGAGGAAGTTTTGTTTTCACTTTCAAAAAGACTGAAGTTCACTGTCGTTTATTTAGTGTTTATTTTATCTTTTCATACGTCTTTGCTGTTATATTAATAGCTTTGCAGTGCAGCTTACCAGTTCTGGATTCTCTTCTGGCTCCATCATCTCCATGCTGCTCTTGCTTATCCTGCCCTATTCGTCCCGTCCAGGGTTCTTGTACGACTGTGAGCCATAATGAGAGTGATCAACAGGAGAAACAAAGTATCCTGGTTTAGGTGTAAAGCTCCTCCCAAAGCTGACAGATAATTACGTGCCGGGGAGCGTGTACTGCGATGCAAGTCGAGGGGCTCAGCTCTCCGTTATCGTGTTTGCTGCGCCGACGGGAATTAGAGGAAGCTGAAGTCGTGGGGCTACGTGTTATTTATGATGTCAGCGTTGGAGGATGCGCATTTGTTAACTCCCCGGGATGTGATAATTGCACCTTTTAGAGGCTTTCGCATGGAAGGGATCCAAGGATTGACAGGGGCAGGTGGTGGCCGGCAGGCTGGGATCTGCCGAGAGCTCTGGGAAGGGGCTGGAGGAACAGGCACAGAGCTCTGGGAAGGGGCTGGAGGAACAGGCACAGAGCTCTGAGAAGGGGCTGGAGGAACAGGCACAGATTTTAGGTTCACGGGGCTAAATTTAGGGTCCCCATGGTGGTGATCCAAGGACATCTGGCTCTGGTTAAGTACAAACGGCTACTCCTCGGCCCTCCTTGCCACGCCGTTACCCGGCCAGGGTCGCACCTCCTCACCACGCTGTTCCCCGGCCAGGGTTGCACCTCCCCGCCAGGCCGTTACCCGGCCAGGGTCTCACCTCCTCACCACGCTGTTCCCCGGCCAGGGTCGCACCTCCTCACCACGCTGTTACCTGGCCAGGGTCGCACCTCCTCACCACGCTGTTCCCCGGCCAGGGTCGCACCTCCTCACCACGCTGTTCCCCGGCCAGGGTCGCACCCCTCTTGGCTGTCAGCCCCAAATCTAAGCACGTTCGTTACTCGGCACCAGAAGCCTTGCATTCTTGGTAAGGAAGACAAGCAAGGGAATATAAAGTGTTGCACTAATTATGAGATTTTCTTCATTTTTGCTTAATCTTAATCTTACAATGCCATCCAATCGAAAGCATGAATACAGATACTATACTTTATAGATTTAGAGCTGTTAGTTTGACATACCTTGTAGGATAAAAGGTAAACTTTAACTTGAGCAAAACTATTGATTGTATTTGTCAGTTTAGTTGTGTTGCTATTGTGGAGTAGGACCTCTCCAGTGATTTTTAAGTCATATTTTGATATGATATTCCACATCTCTTAGAGGGCAGCGCACAGGCGCTGCTCAACCCAAGGACATTCTAGTCATTCTGTTTGTAAGCTTTGACTGTTCTCCGCTAAGTCAAGGGAATGTTTGACGATTACCTTCAAAAAAGTAGAGCCTTTCCTTGAACTCTCTTTTGTCGCTCTGAGTTCCCTGCCAAACACCAGGGGGATGCTTAACAGTTCTCTTAAAGACCTGTTTCAGCTCTTCTTTGGTTTGAAGGCTTTTTCTTTCTCTCACACTGTCATTTTTTTCTGTTGACTCATCTGTGGCACCGTGGGGGGGGGGGGGTCTCTGTCACTGTGGGCTACCCAACAGGCAAGACAGTTATTCTTCCAGCAGCCTATTGGTCTGTCTGTTCGTCTCTCATTGGCTGCCGGCGCCCACTGCAGAGGAAGGACACAAGTCGTCATTCCCCAAGCAGATCTAGTTTCTCGGGAGACATATTTGTTTCAAATAATCTGAATTGTCCATCGTGACTAACACCCTGGCCAGTATTCTACTTTGGATATTTATTTCTCGAGAAAGGAGGAATCCACTTCAGAATGTTGTTAAAATGATACCAGCGGGATTCCCTCATTTCTCCAATCAGTATGACTCTCATTTCATCAGATTCAAAATTGCTTTGAAGGCCTCTGATGATGGGTTAGTGAACCAGAAGGTCTGAAGGTTTCTAATTTTCCGCTCTGTTGCCATTAGGTTCTAGTGAGCAATAAGATATCTGCCAGAGTTTACACTGATTGGCTTTATTCTGGGGCTAGATTTCACTGGTTTGTATTCAGATGCCTCATTTGAATGGTTTTACTGGAAGGTTAGTTTTCACTGGTTTGTACTAGGAGGCAACTTTGGAATAGTTTTACTGGGAAGCTGTTACAAACCATAAAATGTTTTATTTACAAAATGTACCGTACTTGCTGAGTGTGTGCTTACGTCAATGGCCTTTCTTTGACTTACTAATTAACTCACTACCACTTGTAAGTGCTGACTTCACAAAAAAAGAAAAAAAAAACTTGATAAATAAAAGTTATTGTGTGGTCTCGTTGTGAGTGATATGGAGATATTAGCTGATAGAGCCCGTTTATTATTAGGCAGTCTGACATTACTCCCACCGATGATCCAAGCTTACTTTTTGGCAGTTGATTGGCTTTTTTTTTAATTGATCTTCACCATAAATATGTATGTTCTGCTTTCAATTTAGCAGCAGCCTGACGCTCGATATGGATAATTATTGTATAGCAGTGTTTCCCAACCTGGTCCTCGGGGAACCACAGTCAGTCCATGTTTTTGCTCCCTCCCACTGTGGGTCCTGCCAAAGACAAGCCCCACTGGTCTGCAAAGGTGGTGAAAAGACTTTTCCCTCGACTTCGCTTCCACATTTGGTGTGAATTTCCACATTGGGGCTGTATATTGTAGGCAAAGGGTGTCAGCTTGTCCACTGTCACAAGTGTATCTGTTCATTGTCTCTTTTTTAAGTTATTGCTGCATGCTGGAACTAAGCAGACTGTTTATCTTTGATATGGTACGATTACTGCATTTGGAAGCCTTTGTTTTAAAAGGCAGCTAAAAGAACTGTGTCAAACAAAGACAGGCCACAGAAAGCCTACACATGTCAAGAGCGAGTAGCATCAGGAAGTGTGATTTATGGGGAAAAGGCCGAGCAATTCGCAGACTGCATTCATTTCAAAGTGAGAGGATGCACTGGAAGTCTGAAGTGTGTCAAATGGCCTAATTTTACTGGATGATGGACTCTGTACTCTAGGTCTGTTTGAGAGATACCGGAGTTGGCTACCCAGCAGCATGATAATTCACCTTCCCATCATTCACAAATTGAATGGAAGAAGGCAAATGAAATGCCACACGTGATACTGTAATTAACCTGCGACTGAATCCCAGCTGAATCCCAGTTGGCCCGATTTAATAAATTTTACAGTAATTCATGGGATATAATCCAAATTTTCTGCTAGGAGCACTTGAAAAGAGACCAATGTTGATTTTTTTTCTCCCAGGAAAACAAATGTTATGAAAAGCTGTGTAAAGATGGGGATGGATCTAAACACAAAAGAAAGTGAGCTGAAAATTCGGTAGCTAAGAGTCGGGAATCCTGACCTAGATCCTCTCCGCTAAGTCAAGGGAATGTTTGACGATTACCTTCAAAAAAGTAGAGCCTTTCCTTGAACCCTTGGGGGGAAAGACCTGCAGATGTTTGGACTCACCCAGTCCATGAGTCACATCCCACAGTCCTTCTAGAATGAGCCGTGCAGCATTACGCCTTTCCGGCCTGTTCTTCAGCAAAGAAGGGGCTGATTCACATGGCGGCATGGAGACGTGTGAATTCGCACCAAAATAGAAGGCTGGCTCACTCTGGCCAAAACATAGGGGCATCTTGTTCTGGGAAACGTTTACGAGGCTCACTTGCATGTTCCGAGGTATTTCTGACTCCTTGAAAGAGGAGCTTGAAGATTTGGTGGGCGGGTGATTTTGTTACCCCTGAAGCCTGGGAAGGCCGAGTAGAAGGGAAGCCGTTCTTCACAAATCTAAATTTTTCTGCCATTTAATTTTTAACTCTTTCAGTTTTGGGGTCGGTGTGTGGAAGGTTTTCGGGAGGTTGCTGGTTCAAGCCATGCAAGTGGCAGAATAGTCACATCTTCATTGGGCCCTTAAGCAAAGGCCATTAGTGCCCTGAAATGCTGCATAGGTGCCAGATAAATGACCTGGGCCTGTGATGGGATGGCAAACCTTGCTCATAGCTGTGTGTGTGTGTGTGTGTGTGTGTGTCTGTGTGTCTCAAAGGAGAGCAAGATGGAACTTGTTAAAAGGAGCATTTTAAGGTGCCTGTATATTGTGTAAATGACAAAGCATCATTTCATTTTTTATTAGATTTTCGAGTCATTATTATCAGTCTCTATTATTTCGATAGCACTGTTTTAATCATAGTGTTAACAAAGTGCTTTTATAGACATTTAAAAGAAAGGAGTTGAAATAAGCATAACAATAAACAGAGAAAAAGTTAAAAATAGAGTCAGTGAAAACAACTAATTAACAAGTAAACAACAACAACAATAATAATAATAATAATAACACCACCAAAATTGTTCTTGGGAAGGAACTTTAGACCCCCTCTCTGATCTTCATGCAATGGGACATGAATCCCTGCCACACTGGGACGCAAACCCAATGTCTATAGAGTATTCAGGGCAGCCACCCCCGGTCAACATCAGTATTGAATGTTTATTGTCTTCAGTGTAACATTACATGACCTGCTCATTCTTAATGGTGTACTCTACACCATTATATCTTTTGTCAATGCTAATTAGTATTAGAAACTGTATTAAAAAAAGACTTGGCAAAATCACACTAGGTTAGCCTAGTTTAGCATCAGTGTGGAGAAGGTCCTCATACTAAACTCACGTTCCTCGTTGGGCCATCCTGGTCCAAACGATCACCTGCAATGAATTATAATTGGTAGCAACTAGTATAGTGCTAGCTACAATCATCTGTGGTGGTTTGGTGGTATTCTGGAGTGGAGCCAAAACAGAGTTATAATTTGGCAGATTGGCAGTGTTCTGGTCCATTGCCAAGACAGAAGACCGTGAGACCAGAGACCGCATTAGACACAGTAACAGTTGAGCATAGTCGTAAATAAAGATAGCGTCAACACAGAGTGCCATCTGAGTACTCGGCCATTGCCATGTGTTTATGCAGCACTTATCCATCTTGTCCGTGCAACTAACGTAACCATGATCAGGCAAGGAACCAAGGAAAATTTGATTAGGCATGTGACTGAACGCCAGGATGTGTGACATTTAGCACAAGTGCATGTTGCGAGCAGATGAGTGCTACTGAGAGGTGAATGAATGGAATGGAAATTAATGACTTGACTATGGCCTATGGAGTACACTAGTCAGTTCATCTGGGACATTCTAAAGTGGTTCATGGTGTCTTCATTGTAAACAGACTTCTTGGTGAAAAAATTGTAAGGAAATTCACATTCTGGGAACAAAAAAGAAAAAGGAAAACAAGAAAACAGTTTCTGAAATCTGTTAGTTACAGTTTAAATGATCTCAACAATACAAATCCACCTGGAGATTGCTGCATAGCTGTTACCTCGCCAACAATACACACAAACCGCTGTTTAATGATGCCTTAAGGGTTAAAAAGAGCTGATTTATAAAGCCACAATGGTTCCGAGAAACATTAAGAGTCGTACAATTGAATAGCAGCTCTGGAGAAACGGTTTGGTGTGGTTCTGGCAGCAGCTCCGGGCTATTACCATGGACAAAGGCAAAATGTCTCATTATAGCATTGTACATTTGTGTGCCTGGTGTGTGTTTGTGTTGCCATCCTATTGTTATGTTTCTCAATTAGGTAATTGTGGATTCTTTACAACAGAGAAGCAGCAAAATTTCTTTTTAAGCAACAGCTAAAACTTGGATTGTTTTCCTGAGAATCAACATGACAGAGGAAGTCAAGGCCCACTTTGTTTTATTCTGTTTTTCTCGCCACCATCTTGTTTGTGTGTCGTAGGAACATTAGCGGTTCCTAAGTTAATAAAGAGTTGCTGTGACCTGCCTTGGCATAGCACTACCATTCGAAGCAAAACAACAAGCATTTCACAATAGCTGTGATTTTAAAAATAACAATCATTTTTCCAATGAAGTTGAGGTTAACTGGATAACATTGTGGATTTGTATTCATGTATTTGTTCATTATTGAGCAGAGCATTTATGCGCCATAACTTTGTTGCCACATTGCTAAGTGTTACGGTACTATGAATGTATACTGCAAAGATTCGGTCCAGACATGCCAGGTGCTGGAAGGGTTGGACAGGGGTTTTAGGGTGCTTGCTGTAGCCAGCTGAGTGATGAAAGGAGGCATCTTCCATGGATGTCCCTTGTTTTCCTTCAAATACAGTGTGCAACCCCCCCATAATCTCATTCTTCATCATCATCTCGGTCACATTCTTTGCCTCATATGCTGAAGCCAAGACACTGTTCAGTAAGAGTTCAGCTGTATGGTTTCCTAATGGATCCCATATTGCCCGTGGTTCATTGCATCATGCCTTGTGCTTATGAAGACATCATAAGAAGTCTTAGACACAAGCGTGAGTAACGGCTCATGGGTTTTACCTGGAGCTCAACGGAATGGTTTCCCTAACTCAGCAATTATCTTTCAACTTGATATTCATGCCCTTCATATCAGGACTCTATGGATCTGAATTCTTTGAGATTCTACGTCTTGCGTCATCCGGTTGGGAGGCAAAAAAATAAGATTAATTCTATCTATGGCAACGTTCATCTGAACAGACCTCTATAAAATCAGCCGAATCTAAACCCTTGAGTAACATACTGTAAACATAACCCTTTGAGAACTTATTTCATGCAAGGTTGCTTATTAGCAATTAAATGCAAACAACAACACTCTGGCCTGAGAGCAGCTGGCATTCAATGTGCTGTGAGCTTACGATAGTTATTTTCTTCAGGTAATTATCCTGCTGGTTTCCCTGTACTGACAGACTGAGAGTTGTTCAAACCAAACACATTCTGGCACTATAGGATGTTTATAGTTCCTTACCCCAGGTTAAAGACCTGCTGTATTCTCTGTGTAGGGAGTTGGCCTGATTCCGTTTGGCTGAATTGCAGCTACATCGGTCACTTCCATTATAACACTGGCCTTTGTCCGTTCATGACCTGCCAGAAGCTTGTCCGCCACATTTTTCACCAGATGTTTCTGACCCAAGAAAAAGGGTCTCAGAAAGATGTTGTGTTTTTTTTTCCCAGCACTGTGTGGTTTCTATATTTAAAAGCAGCCCAGGTAACGGAATTAAACACTTGTCTTACTGAATGGAAAAGCAGTTCGCCATTGTACTTTAACGCCTCGAGGCAGGCTGAACTGGTCACTTGGTAGACATAACACAAACCACTCTTAACGGCCTTGTACGGTTGCAGAAGTTTCAATGGAAAATTCACATGTGCTGGAAGAAGGGCAGGATTAGCTGCTTATATTACAGTAAAGGGCTATTGTCCTCAAGTTCGATTTGTGTTAAAACCTGGACCATGCATCCATAAATGGCTGAATTTTTATATTCAATTCAAATGAGTATAAGATATTTTTTTTATTGGGCCCATCATGGCTCTCTTGGAACACGAGACCCAAAAATTTAGCGGCAGCGTTACGAGCCGATTTGAACCAAATTAAGAGCAGCGTCAAAGACCACAGTAATAGCAGTTAATGTTATACAAGGAAGACAAGCCTGAGTGTTTACAAGACTTCTGTAAATTATTCGGTCAATATTAGCGTGTGTGTGTGTGTGTACCACATGAGAAACAGAACTTGCTTTGTAGTCATTCTGGGCAGGGGAGTAGAGAAATGAAATCAGTTTAACTTTTTCTTGGGATCGTTAAAAAAAGGAGAGGCTTTTCTCTTTTCTCAGTGTTATTTGGCACTAGGCATGTAGTTGTAGAACTCTTAATTGAAACTGACTATCTAAAGCCGATCTAATTCCCTTAAATGAAGAAAGGGCTGTTATTGAACTCCAGTTTTCTCCAGCTACATTGTGATGAACTTCCCGCCAAAACTGCATAATATTGATATCTGCAGACTTAATTCCGGTAAAACAAGTCTTTGTATATTGCGGGCTAATCTGGCAATTTGATTAATAATGAGATGGCGAGGGATCATGGGTGGCGATGACGTTGTTCGCTTTCATGAGAGAGAATGTAACAAATTCGCGCAGGACACCTTTTTTAAAAAGTTAAAAGGATGAAAACGAATAGGCACGTGTGCATATTAAATATCAAAAGCAGTCTCTTAAAATATTGGCGATATTTTAAAGAAATATATGTCTTATCAAAAAATCTAAGAACAAAGTGGTCGCAAATATGATATACGTTAAAAGTGCACCAGTCCCGGAGCAAGGTGAAAGAATATATATTACAGTGGCGTGGGATCTGTCAGGCGGTGTAACCGCGAGCACCGGGGAGAAAGAGGCTGCCGAAAGCCTTTCACCGTGGTGCGTGATGAAAGGCGCCGCGGTTGCGCTCTCTGCCCCGGGTCTCTGGCTCGCTTCCTTCCCGGTGCCGCGCCGGAGCCGCGTGCCGCCTCGCGCAGCTGTTAATTGACGCGGGCTTGTTGTTTTAAGCCGGAGGCGGCGCCCGCAGCGTGTGACCTGACACCGTGCCGGCCGGAAACCGTCTTTCGCCTCCCCCGTATTCTGCTCACGAACCCTTGCTCTTTTTTTGGTCACAAGCACAGCGTGCCGACAAGATTTGGTGTTTTTTTTTTTCTCATTTTGTATGTTCCTTCTCATTTTTCTGTCTGGTGTAGGCTACCCTGCCGTCTTCCCACACCACTCGTAGATTATTACCTCTCGCTCTTCAGAACTACCCGTTAAATCTTTTGATTAGCATGTGACGTGAATATATTATAAAGCAGTGGTTCCCAAACTTTCTCTGCAGGGCCCCCGTTTTCTAGATAGGAACATTATTGAGCCCCCCAAAACTACATACGTTCAGATTCAAACTTTATTTGAAATATAATTCCCTTTTCTCATTGAGCGAAACAAATGCAATTACAAAATACAAATGGCGCGATTTCACCACTGACTGTGGGAGAAAAAAGAGCAATCAATCAGCAATCAAGTCCAGCATAAATTTGAAATTATGTAAATACAGATTTAATATTCCTGTTAATATTTATTGGCATACACAAATTAAAGTTTGTTTTACGATTGCCGCATTTTGTTTTTAACCTATACTATAGCACATAACAACACTCAATCATACCCATTAATTGATAGTCTTCCTGCACTTCATGTAGAAAATTTTAAACCTCGTTTTTCATGATATGGTTAGATTTTTTTGTCCGGCGCTGCAAAACATCGTCACGCGTCACCATGTCACATGGTACAAAAAAAAGCCTTGCAAGATCAAGACGACTGATCGTACAGCACCTCTCAGCCGGCTGGACTGGAACTGCTTCCGTGACGACACAACTTTGCCCTTATTGGCTAAAGAACGTAACGTTTGTATGACGTTTGTATCCCAGGATGTTCCGATGCGTTATCTGCTATTTCTCCTGAATATCAAGTAAAGCGTAATTTACCTGGTAAAATGAAGTTAAAATAAATTACATAAATGCTGTAATAGTACATGTAAGTTAGTTGTTTATATATTGTTAGTTACTGTAATGTTGTGCTGCTTTATTTGTTTAATCATCCAGTCTGTGAAGAGATTATTTTGCCCTTGAGGCTTTATTCCATTGGTGCGCCCCCCAGTTTTGGTTCAGCCGAGGGTGGAGACTCAAATCCCGGTCTTAGAAGTATACAGTAAAAGCAGTAATCCTAACCACTGCACCCCCAATTCATGAAGTAAACAAAACAAAACAAAAAACACAGTGGTCATGTACAAAAATCTTGCACGTGAACAATGTGGCATATTCAGAGTCTTTATCCATTTTCGAACTTTTTATCCTGGTCAGGGCTGTGCAGGAACCTGGAACCTGTGCGAGACAGCACAGGGACAGAGACACAGCTGTTGTGTTCCATTATACGCATCTATTTCATTATGTCACATGAGAATTATTTGTATATACGTGTGTTTTTAACCATGTTTATTGAACTATGCGTAAGAACTCTTCAGTTCACAGAACTGGGATCTGTATGTATGTGTTCCTTACATATGGACAAATGTAGAAGATGGGAATAATTTTAGGCTCTGAGCATTTAAAAGAGATCCCAACACCAGCTATTGACATTTCACTGGAAGCTGCTGTAGTCCACTCTGTCTAAGCCAAAAATCTGGACTTCCTCCCATTCCTCTGGTGGCCCCGTCTTTCTTGTCCTGAGGAGAAGAGAGGGGGAGGGGGGGGGGAGCCAGACGGTTTTCCACACGCCGGATTTAACGTACTCCAAAGGCCTGGTCAGCGCTAAGGGCCGCAGCCTCTTGGTGCGTTAGGCCGCCGGTTTCCAGTGCGAGCAATAAAAAGCTAATGATGCATGTAATTGTCTCTCTTTTCTCAGTAAGCATGCAAAGACTGATGTTACTTGCGTAAGGCATATGGGGGAACGTTCATCGAGGCAAAAAAAAAGAAAAAGTAGATTAAACAGTGTAGTGAGATGGTGCGTAGTCCGCACTGTTTTCGTTTTCTTACACATTTCAGTGCTTTGAAAACATTTAAATGGGGGGAAATGTCCCCAGAGCAAATATATGGAAGTACACTGTAATACAATACGCAGCATTTTTTAAGTTATCGAATGCAAACTTTCGGTCCTCATGTGCTCAGAGATAAACGTCAGTGGTGAAAACATTTTAAAAATGCAGCAGATACTATCTGCCTGGATGGAAATATTAACAGTCTCTTTTTGACTTTCAGGCCCTCCGGGGAAGAGAGGAAGACGAGGCAGAGATGGGGAGACCGGTAAGGGTCACATGCATGTTGCAGGGGGGCCTCATTTGTGGAAGAACGTTTTTTTTAATCTGTTTTGTGTATGTGTGTGTGTTTTTTTTTAACGTAAACTGTATGTATCGAGTTGTGTAGAACATGCATGAGGTCATGTTTGAGTTATAGGTGCCACATTTTCAAAATGAAGGGTAGCAGCATGATTAGGACAATAAATAGTAATAATATGTTAAAAGAACAATAAAATGCAAAAAAAACAACTTCTCCTGGGTGTCCTGTACACTTGAAGGAACCTCTTGGATTCAGCAGACTGCACTAACACAAGGAGGAATTTCCAAGTAAATGTCTTAGAGTGGTGGCTGTTTGCCATCTCGTCTCACTCCGAAAGTCTTGGGTGTGTCACCGTATGTTCCAAGTCTCCCTTGTGGGCTTCACCCGCCGACCTGGTTCGTTTGAGTCCGTCTCCCTCTGGTCTGAGCATGCCGGTGGCTGTGCTCCCTCTAGCCGCACGCAGCGAGACGGGTATCAGGGCTAATTAATGGTAGGAAAACATATAAATCCCAAAGCCGTTGCATCCGATATGCGACACGTAGCGCTAACAGTGGAGGCTAATGGCCGCTGGAGCCTGGTGCCTTGTGCCAGAGACATTGCTCAGGCGGCTGGGCGAGCCGTCTTGGACCGAAGATATCCATGCAAAAAATAAGAAACAGTTTGGAAAGTGATTCTTTTTGTTCAGAAAGATAGTAGCATGAGGTTTTAGTTAAAGCAAAAAAAAGAGCATGTTAGGAAGTCACTGAAGATTTAACTCCAGTCTTAGTGCTGATTTCAATGACAGCTTTATTGTCACACACATAAGAGGATCCATATTTCTTAAAACCGTGTACACTTTATGTTGTCTGGCTTCATTTTTGGATATCTGTGTTGGAGGCTGCCTGAAGAATGAAGAATTAACGGACCACCCAGGCACTAAATATCCCCTTTGGTAATAATTTGTTATAGTGTAGTCTGTAATATTCTAACTTTATTAAGGCTTATCAGCATTATTATGTGTACCAGTTGCAAATAACATGTCGTATAATAGGAACAGTCATTTTTATTTAATGTCATGTTCTGCCATGGCATTCCTTCGAGGGTGTGACCTGCCGCGCACCCAGGGTGTAGACTACTGGTGCCCAGCCTGGATTAGCGGTTATTAAAAATGGATTGACGGCATTCTGTTCCATGAGTGATAACAGCACTGCAATAAGTGGCAACTTGCAATATTTTAAGCAGGATAGCTGAGAGTGAAGGAGAATGATAAAAGGCAGAGTGGCAACCCATTCTCTGGGTGTCAGGAATCCTCCAAATGGGCAGTGCAAGTCTAGGACACTGGTCCTCTCCATCCAGGGTCTCCTTCTTCCTCAGGCCGCCTCCGTGTCCCAGACATTTCCCTTTAAAGAGTTCCCTTTAAACACTCTAGTTGTGCCATTGCCCTCAGCCCGCAGCTTAATTTGCATTTTTGGCTCCGCCTTCTGCCAATTTATGTGGCACCTGTGCACATTTCTGGGTCATTGCTTTACCTTGAAACAGATGCAGGAGCTGCTGAGTTAACGGTAGCCATTCCCGTCGCATAGCACGGTTGGCTAATTTAAAAAAAAGAAAGAAATGTACTTGGAAACATTTTACGGGGTGCGTCATAAATAATTTCCCACCCTCCACATGAAAGTGCAGGGCACATACCTCTGCTCTATAAAGTCTGAAGCATAGAGGACGGATTCATATCTGCAAACTAAGGCACTCTTCTCTCAATCTATCAACACACATAAAAGTGAGGAGTAGAGGAGGAAAAGTTATTTTTCCGGTGCTCCCTTTCAGTCCGCATCCTCAGAGCATTCACACGGGCTCACCCAAAGCCTGAGATCCTGTGTTTGGATGGTCAGAGAGTTTCCATTGTGAGGAACCGGCCCAAACCCAGCCAGATCCGCTGCCCGTGTGAGAAAGCAGACGTGGCTTTCATCTGCTTCCATCGGGTACAGAGAGACGAGTCGGCTGAGGGAGGGGGGACAGGGAGTGGGAGATGAGGAAACCCCGAGGTGTTTACCCAGAAAACAAGTGCACTGAGCAGGGCCGGCGCGGAACACTGGTGTTCTCAGTGAAGCGGCTGAAAGGGAAGAGTGTAGCCCGGGTCCCGCTTCCCTCAGCCCGCCGGTGGCAGCCTGCCGTCGCACACCACAGAGCGTGGAGCGGCTGTACGGGTGGTCAGCAGCCGCCGCCGCCAGCTGTTTGTTTTC
Organism: Pollimyrus isidori; assembly: GCA_019775955.2. Classification (NCBI taxonomy): domain Eukaryota; kingdom Metazoa; phylum Chordata; class Actinopteri; order Osteoglossiformes; family Mormyridae; genus Pollimyrus; species Pollimyrus isidori. The sequence continues at coordinate 8,163,061 of JABFDZ020000016.1, forward strand.
AGTGCCGCTCCCAGGCCCGCGCGCCGCGGAGAAAGGTTTGGGCCGCCTGATAAATGAAATGCGTCTGTAGGGCAGAAAACGCCAGCTTAGTCGCCTTTGGAGGCTGTTAATGACACGGCACTGGCGCCCAAGTGTGAGCTGTAAAGGCGTGCCCTGGTCGTTTGTGCGTGTGTTGGGCACACGGGCGTGAGGCACGTGTGCCAACCGCCCGTAAATCCTCACGGGCACCTTGGTCGCCGCAAAGAGCTTGTAGTTTCATTAAATGACAGCCACGTGTTGCGGATGCGACCGAGGCGAACCAGCGCTGGAGGGGGTCCGTTTGTATTTTGCACGGCCGAGAGATATGTATCTAACTGCCGAACCTCTATACCCCGGCCTCGGTAGGGATGGTTAACGTGCCAACCTCGTGTGTCTGTTTAGCATCCTGGCCCCAGAAGTCGAATTTTGATTGGGGTACGATAAAATATCCCGGGGTGCCTTGATATCAGAGCCGTATATCAACAATAGGGAATTTATGCAAACGAGCAAAAAATTCCACAGGACGTCAGCCACGTCGAACACATTTTGTCTCCATTTCAGGGAAAAATAACAAGCAATTCATTCTGGAAATTCTTGACTGCTGAGTGCAGCCAGATATATTCCTAACGGGCTGGCAGAAGTGCTTTCTGAATTTAATCGCTTTGCTAACTGGGGTTTGTCGGGGGTATTCTGGTGGCAGTTCAGTCAGCGTTCAGCATTATTAATTGTCCGGGATGATTTGTCTTTGGTGAGTCCATCATGTTTTCATGTGGGCCTGGCGCCATTTGTGCCGCCACGGAGTAACCCTGTCGCCTGTTAACCAGCCTTGCTCGCGTGCACGACACACGGGGAGCTCTAAGAGTGGTTAGAAAGGCCACGATATGGAATAAGTAATGTCATTCAGCAAGCTGTAAAACAATGGCGTTGAAGTGCAGTCTTGAAAGCATGGAGCTCGAGGCTTCTCACGGCTGGAGTGATTCGGCACCTCAGCTAACTGAGAAGTATGAACGAACAAAGAAAAAAAGAGTCATAAAAGGCGGCTGGTGTTAAGACGTGGCAGCTGCCCCTTCTAATAAGCCCCCACCATCCGAGATTACTGGAGGAGCCTTTGATGGAGTCCCCACGCGGAACGGTACCGACCCCTCTGAGTGCAGAGAACTGGAAAAGCACGCAAGGGGCACCTCGCAAAAACATGCGACGGCTCAAGCAGGCTGTGGGGCGTCGCGGCCCGTAAGCAGTAGATGCTTCCGGAATGCGAGCGATGCCTCTCATTGTTGGCTAACAGTGCAGTAAGAGGAGACAGGGATGGGAATTTTGTACTGTTGCCAAGGCTAAATGCCATGGGTATAAATACTCCTGTTAATTTGCAGTTAAACGGAAATGTAATGCCGGGGCGTTTTCTACCCGGCGACTTTGAAACTTTAGTGTCCGGACGTGTATATTTCCGTATTTCTTTTCCTCCCCCTTTGCTGGACAAGGGGGATAGTAAATTTTAATCGTGCTGTGTTTAGTTATGTCACTGTGTAATATATGGGCACCAGGATTTTTCGCTGCGTCTCTGAGTTTGTTGCTGATATTCGCTGCGCTTGTTTAATGCTGCTCTCTCCTCTGTTCTCCCTCCAAGGGCCACCTGTAAGTACCTGGACTTTCTGGCATGAGTGGCAGTGTGAGTGACTCACCCACAAAGGTAAAATCTCAACCAAAAAAATCTAGGTTCGTCTTTGCAGCAGATGTAGGCAAGGTGCATTGATTTCATCTGCTGTTAGATAGGGGGGGGGGTGGTGGGGGTAATTATATTGAAATGCAACAATCCTCTGCTGAAAGCCTCTCTTTTTCACTGCACTGAATATAAAAATGTTACCAGTGGTCATGAGGTATTTTAATAGCCACTATGCATCAACTCATGTTATAATGTTATACTGTACTAACCTGTTATAAAATCTGCCTCATTCATTATTTTTTTTTTACAAATGAATATCAAATCTGGCTTGGCCCCCTGATATGAAGGGCTTGCATATGGTTTATTAAAACCTGTGCTTGCCATAGAGTAACATGACTATATGATTAA
>JABFDZ020000016.1:8166573-8180717 GCA_019775955.2 Pollimyrus isidori
GGAGTAAGCAGGGCTCGAACCTGCAACCCTCTGGTTGCCGAACGATAGCACTGCCTTCTGCACCACCAACTTCCCCACCAACTACCTTTTAGATGCCTAAGTTGCTAGAGTTTTTGTACTGATTGGTAAAACATTACTTGTTATTATTTCTGGAGTACTAACAGATTATGCAAGCATGTAGGCTGAAATGTTGCCAGCCAGGTTGATGGTGAGGTTAGGGCTGATGCTAAGTGAAGGAGAAGGTTCAGTGTACTGTAGCACAACCAAGGAGCGTTTTTGCCGTTTACGACGAGCTTTGCAGAGCTAATTTTGTTCCATTGCCGGTGTGTGGCTCAGTGGGCTGAGCCCGGGCGCCTGCCGTTGGAAGATGGCCGGTTCCAGCCTTGCCCTCAGCAGAATAGTTGCATATCTGTATGTCCCTGAGCTGAGTGCTGCGTTCTGACTGACGCTGTACTGTCCCCCCCCCCAGGCTTATCCTTACCTGGCTGTGTGTCATGGGGAGCACGGTGGGCCAGGCACAAATAGAATTCACCTGCAGGGATTGATGATGTATCACTATTTTGTTTTACTGCTGGTTTAAAAAAAAAATCAGAAATGCAATTAAAGTGCCTTAAAAGCAATTTGGGGGGAAGTACCAGGCTCTTCATTGCCCTATACTGCATATATAGGTGGCAGATGGATAGAGGGATGTGATTATTTTGACTCTTCCCCCTGACCAAGAGGGTTGTGGCTGTTTTTTGTGCGTCTTCCTGGCAGAATTTGCTTTTCGAAAGAAAGCAGTTGAGAGTGGGAGTATACGATTTAGCGCATACCGTTACACGGCATGACAATCAAAAACGCAGTTAATGTTTATGTCACTACACATTGCTTTTAACTCTCATTCGATCTGATGTTACTGCACCGAGAATGTGAGTCTACGTAATTTATGACAGGATAAAACATTCTGGAATGGGTGAACTTGAAAGTGCCGCCATGTACTGTATATGGGAGGATAGGGCCCTGTCTTCCAGTTGGCGGTGATACGCTGCCGAGTGAGATCCCTTCTTCTGTGTGGATCCCAGGATATTGGAGGGAACAATGTGTCCTGGTGCTTAAATTATGCAACTGTCTTGGAGGGATTAAGGAAAATGGGTGGCAGTCGGGAACCGACATCCAGTCTCATCCATAATGCAGTGCACCTGTTAATAAAACATGCCGCAGCCAGACTGGGTTGAGTTCCCCTCTTTTCGTGGCCTGCTGAGGAGGCCGAGCTGATGGTAGCTTTTAAGGTCTCCATTCGAGCCAATCTCATTACACGTTTTCCCCTGGTTGGGGTCTGGTGTCTCTAGCACTGAGCATCAGGGCAGAAACAGGCATTCTCCTGCATACCTCGGCTGATCTTTATGTCGTCCTGTTGATCTGGCTGGGAAGCTCTGAGCTACGGTGTCACTCTTTTCTCACCCATGTCTTTGCAGTGATTCTTATTTACAGATGTTGAATATCAGATGCATGGTAGCATAGTGGCTTTCAAAAAATGTGCACGTTATCCATTTTTACCACTGGATTTTGCAGAAATCAGTGTTTTTTTGCATCCCATGCTGTAAAGTACAATAGAGGAACCTCTTTCTTGGACCGGATCCACTAACTATTGTCTTAGCAGCAGTGTCCTTTCTAATGGACTTACTGTTGCAGAAATACGGGGGAGAATTCTCCTTCCATTCCTAAACCTCCATACTCAAGTTCCCTCAGCTAATCAGGGACACATTACAAAACCCATTGGTCGACATTTGTTTTGTTGTCCCTTTAATTAAGCACATGCATTATGCTAGTTTATTATGCTTTTTGGAAGCGCAGAATTATAGCACGATTCAGCAATGAAGCCTCACTTTTCAACGTCTGTCACGATCGGCCAAATTTAGAACTTCGTTACTAATTTAAGGGGTCGAAATTAATGGTTAAGAGCGGGGACTGTGCAGGCTGATAAATCCTCACGGAGGAGAACGTCAAGTGGCAAACTGCAAGAAACCTTAATTTTTCTTGTTTAAACAAATGAGCTTCTCTTTTTTTCCCAGCCAATATGGCTGCCAATATCTATAAAAGATCATACAAATTAGTAAAAAAATATATAATTTTCAAAATTTCAGTCAGACAATAGAAACCCTTCTGGTCCTGTACTACTTAATGTGTACGGCTAACTTAGTACAAACATGTTTGCTTTCTTTAAATCTTATATAAAATCTTCATTTATTATCATTATTCTCATTATTATTATTTATTTATCTTTGAAAACTACTTGGATTTGGTAGATATGTATGTAGTTTAACGGAGGAATGCCTGTTAAATATATAAATACTTTAAGTCCCTTGTGGACCGTATTGGGACCTTCGGTTTATAAGGTCGTCTCATAACCAGCAAGCGGCGTCCCGCTGTCTAGCACGGCAGGCTACAGCTGACCTAGTGTCCCTTGGTATCTCCTTCATCCATGTGTTCCAGCCAATGCCATGAAGCTACGCATTTAACACTGTTTAACAGCTGTGATATGCACAGTTAACTGTATATGTTGCCCTGTATGAATTGCGGTTCCTACTCCCAACATGTTGGAAGCACCAGATTGATTTACGTCACCCGTGTTTTAATTACCATCATTACATCCTTCTGGTCCGTTTGATACTTAATAGGCTGTGTTCTGATGCCAGTTGAGCCGTATCCAAAGGCATAACTGTCCAAAGGACCTTTTTTCAAGCGTTTTCAAAGTACTTTGAAAAGTATTCCGTCAAATACTTTTTTTCCTCAGAATTTTCATCACCTGAAATTTTATCCATGAACTATTTTTCAAAGCCATAATATGAGTCAATTCAAACATTATTCTGGTTGAGCAACAGGTTCTGAGACAGGAGCAACACTACTTTTGTGCTCTACCGTACTGTCCACCCCATAGCTAACTCACCTCACACCAGCCTTTCCATTAAGCAAAGTGTGCTGCCAGCTTTAAATGCATGAAAGAGGCTCATCTGCTGGGCAGATTCTGGACTGTGTTGAAAAGGGGTTGCTGTTATCTGAGTCTGCCTCCCATTTTTACGTTTCATGAAGATTGACTGCTTCCTTTCACTGCTCCCTTAACTCAGCGCCGGACACTCGCGGGGACAAAAGTCAATTCCACTTAAAAGCAGCATAAAGAATCATCCGGGACAACAGCACATTCTACAGAAGGCAGAGGTTAGCCAAGGTCTGGCCTTTTCAAAGGCCAATTAAGTTCTGCTTTTATAATGTTACTCCTTGATGCCTTTCTTGATGGGAAACTGCTTGTGCGATATAAGACCCACCATGGCAGTTTGTAATAAAGCATTTACTATAGTCCCCTTCCTGGATTAGAGAAATGCATACTGATGAATTGGATTGACTGGCCTTACAGAAGGAAGGATTGTAAGAATAACATCAAGACACTGATAGATGTACTGCATTCAAAAACAGGAGAAGAGCAAAGCTTTAAAAATTGACAGCGACAATGTGGCTGAGGACGTCGGGTGGCTGGGTAGTTGACCAAACTGCACAATAATAATTAGCATACTGGTTATCTTACATGTGATCCATTCAAAAGAACCAATTTTTTTTCATCTGCTGTAGAGACATAGTATAGTTGTCCTGCACTATTAAAAAGAACCTTCCAGAATGATTTGCTGTATTGCCGCTATGTTTGATTTATTGTGCTCTGACTGGGAGCAGCAGGTGTTTTTTGCAGTGCCCGGTGGCCGATGGCTTAAATCGCGCTTTGCCTTCCTGCTCACGGAGCACCGTGGCAGTCCATCTCACAGAGGGCTTCAGGGCGTGGTGAGCAAGCCGCCTCTTGGAACACAGAGGATGTTCGAGGTACAAAGGAATGCAACCAGAATGCCTTTGCGGAACCTGATTCCTCGCCTCTGTCTTTCCATCCCGATGGCTGCTCATTGGAATGCTAGCAAGCTCGCCCTCACCTCCACAGTGGACGGTGACATGCGCATCCATCCCACAAGCCCTACTTGTTCCTCATCTGTAACCTGTGAATGTTTGCGTAAACACAACGCCTGCGGCTTGTTGGGGTCTGTGGGCCGGGGGGAACGGGGGAGTCTGAGCAGAAACTCTACACCTTACAACAAACAAAAGCTTGCTGGGCTGATGAAACCCTGTGGTGCTCAGTGCTGGAAAGATTCCAAGGTTGATGAGACGCCTATTACCAACATGAGGTTCAGAATCATCTGGCCGCAGTGGGATGTGTCATGCCTGGAGATCCTGGCTCTCTTTGGTTTAATGAGAGTTATGTAAGTATGCCATGTCCCTCCCTCCCCATACTGGATTCCTCCACCACGGCCATGGCTGGGTACTATGGGTCCACAAGATATCATGCTACCATCCTTCTTGCCAGTCTTGATCAGGCCACAGTCCCCTCCTCTTTTCCCTCAAGGACTTTGTCATCGTCCCAGAGCTCCTTGCTTCCCAGCCCAAGTCACCCCAGTCACCGCTAATCGCAAGGTGGCCACGCTGATGAGCCAGCCTGGCGGGCGGCTGGCCTCCTCTTGTGAGGAGGCTCTGCTGAGCGGTCTACTTTCCACGCACTCCTCACGTTAAAGCTGCATCGGTCCCCGGCTAATTGTGATCTACTCGCCGATATGGGAAACAGATGCCAGTCTCCAGTCAGTTTTCCATTGCGGTTTTTCACCCGCTTGCCCCGCCTCGCCCCAAGATTCCTCGACAAGCACCAGCCACTTATGGTAATATGCTCCTGCCCGTGCTGCTCCTATTACTTCCATCTTTCTCACCGTTTGGTATCCTGCTCAAAACTCTCCACAGGGCCCTTTATAGATGATAGATACCTTGATGCAGGATGCTGGTAGGCAATTAGGTACTTTTATGGCATCAGATCCATGTATCATAATATTTTTTTGCAATTTTTATTTTTTTGCATCATCCTTTATTTTGCTATCTTTTTTGTAAACAGATCCAACATTAACACTGCATGCTGTGTTTTCTCTGAACGTTGTTCCTGGAGAACTTTGCATCTTTGAGGCATTCAGCACGGGAGGGGGGAAGCAAGCCCACAGCCCCCATCACTTTCACTTGTCAGGGGCAGCGTTGTGAAGGTGTCGTGTCTTTCCTTCTCAAAGCGTACCCTGTCCTTGTCACTGTTTCCACGAGCTGAGAAAGACTGAATACGGGGCAACTCTCCTTTGAGCACGTTTGCTGGCCTTGGCGCAGGAGACATGGCTGAGCTTCGATGGTGCCCTCTTCAGATCTGCCACTGGTTGCCCTTTCATTGTTAGCAAGGGGCCCCTGAGCTCACGGGCCATCCAAAAGGGGCGGAGCTCATGTGCCCCTCCTGTGACCGACACCCACGGCGTAGTGTTGCATCTCTAACTTTACCCCTGACCTGTGTCCTCCATCTAGAGCTAGCATAAGGGCACCAGATGGGAAAATGGAAAGCGATATTGGTATCGGGAGGGGAGATCACTGATATTAGCGGTATTTGATTTTGCCTCCAGGAGGTTTGGCAGATGAAGTTGTTTGTTTACTTTAATATGGAGAACCATATTTCAGAAAAATATTATTTTGGAGGTAATACAAATGTTCTTAGATTTTTCTGGGGCCACCCCAGGAAAACGCAGGTGGAGAAGGGTTTAAGTGTAACCACTGTGAGATGTAGCTGCTCCCCGTGTGTTCGTCCAATCAGAAAACCCTCAGTGCTCTTTGTCAGTTATCCTACAAAAGTGTGTATTCGCTGGAACCCAAACCGATGGCTCCCTGTGACCGGTCCACATGGCATTTGTAACCCGGACAGTGGTGCTCGACAGCCAGAGCCAAGAAATTCTGGAAGGAATAGCATGGGTCAAATTTATGCATCTCCTAGCGTCGGAATTGCACTGCGGCAATTTCTTATGCAGCGATAATAGCGGGCTTTAGCCTTCCTGCTGGCTGATTGCAGGGCGGCGCAGATGGATGGAGCTGCTGTCGATGCTAATGAGAGTAAAGGACCCGCAGGGCAGAGTGGGGGGGGGGGGGTTACAATCACAGGACATTGTCCTCAGACCACAGCACTCTTAGGCACCCCTGCCTTGCCATTCCTGCCAGACCGTTACTGTTGGTATGCTGTGATGAACAGCCCTAGGGAGTGGTGCCGTGTCTCCGCATGTTTTTTCTGTTTTCTTTTTAATAAACTTTCCGTTTAAATGCATCGCAAGTCATGAATCATTCTGTGGCATCTACCACAGACGTTAAAAGCCACAGAGGCGGAACCCATAGCTGGAATTTTTTTTTTTGTTTAAATCATCGTGGTTTATTAATATTAAGTGGGTCATTTGTATTATCAGGACTTTATGAACAGTAAACAGTCAAACTGAATCACAGGTATCCCCTCTGCCTGATGCTTGGCTGTGTACTCCTGCGGGTTTGATGCCGGTTTATTGTTTTTTTGAGCCATATCCCATCTAAGTGTGTGGGGGCTGTCCGCCGGAATGAAGGAGCAGGGAGTGAAGGTGTGAGATATGGAAGGACCTCAATTGGGCGCTATGAAGGCCAGGCTGCTTGACTGGGCCCAGTGAAGCCTTGGACAAGCACTTTTAAGGTGTGAGAACACAAAGGATTATGGGAATGAAGGCTCTGCCCGGATGAAATTCTGCACAGTGCACACCAGCTCATTGATGAGGTTGACTGAACTGTTAGAAAATCACTTGTCATGCAGTACAGATTTAGACTCAGATTCTTTTTATTTAATTGATTGGTTATCTGGACTTTAGGTAAAAAAAGCTGTGTGGTTGGGTGTTTTCAGGTTTTTGATGGGTACATACCTGAACCAACACCTGTTTAATTTCTGTCAACTATTTAATCTCTTACACTCTCATAAAAGGACTAACCCTAGATACAACTGAAACAATTAAGCTTACCAGATCACCCATCCATCCACTTTCCTCACCACTGAACCATTATAGGGTCATGGTGAAAGTTCGTATAAACCTTTAAATAAAGAAAAAAAAAAGTTTTCAAATCGTCCCTGAAGTCCACCAAGATCAATTCCCAGGCATTTGGCCCTCTAGTGGTCAGAAAACATATGACGGTTTTTCATTAATTTCCTGAGTCCTCATGTCTGCAGTGGATGCCCTAATACTTTATGGGCTAGAACAACTAAATTCAGGACTGATGAGGTTGGCGACACTTGCACATGATTAGCCTGTTTTATAAAACGATGCTGATTGGTGAGCATCTGTTGAATTTCAAGCATGTGTATCATTTCAGGGAAAAATTAAGAATCCGTGACAAGATTTATTTTCTTTGCATTAACTGCTTGTTTTCACATAGTTGTAAAGTGGCAATTTCTTTTTTTTCGTCTTCCACGTTTATGGTACGGCTTCTTCAAAATTAATTTTGGACGCAATAAATATCCGAATGATTAACTTCACTGACCTGGAATGTTCCATTTTTCCGCTTGAGTCCGCAGAGAACAAACAGAGCGCAGCAGAAAGCAGGCAGGTCGGCGCAGTGCGAAGACCACGGTCCTAAATAAACCAAATGCAACACCAGCGGGTGTGAGGGCGCCACCAAGCCTACCGTGGCAAACTTGGAGTAGAGTGCGATCATAACGCAGCACCACAGGACAGTAACGCGCTCATACACGTTCCTGATTAGGCATCTTCCACTCTTACTGTGTTTACATGGTATCATCACATACATAAGTGTAAGTATCACCGTGAAGTCACCGACGACCATTTTGCGCTGCGTTGTTTTAAATGTAGATACGTACTTGAGATCAATTGTGGAATTTTTTTTGTGATGACCTATAAAAATATGAAACTTAAAGCATGTTTGTGTTTAAAAGGGGACAAGCAGATATTTGCCCCTTATCTTCTGTTCCCTTTGCAGTTTTTGAGCCAAAACTTAATAAAATAATCATTTTTTAATGAAACATAAAGTCATATAAGGTAATGGGAGATTTTGATTTTTATTTATTGCATTTTTTTTTTCTTTTCTTGCCAGTAGCCTCCTGAGCCCAGAAGTTGTTAACTAATGTATATAACAGGCTTGTCTAAGGATAATGAACACCCCTACTTCCGAATGGGAGTCCAAGCAGTAGCTGGAGCTGTACTGTTTTCATACTCTGCAGTTCATAAGAAGAGCCCCCACCCCACCCCACCGCCCCTCTGCCTTGCTGACAAACCATTCCCATCCCAGCACTGCCACCTTTTGTCAGTAGCAACCCAAAGTAGCAACGCTGTCTGACACTGGTCACTGGCATTTATCCATCCAGTTGACCAGTAGCTAGGCAGTGTGTCAGTGGGCAGCGTGTCAGTGGGCGGTGTGTCTGTGGGCAGTGTGTCAGTGGGCGGTGTGTCTGTGGGCAGTGTGTCGGTGGACAGTGTGTCTGTGGGCAGTGTGTCAGTGGGCAGTGTGTCAGTGGACGGTGTGTCAGTGGACGGTGTGTCAGTGGGCAGTGTGTCGGTGGACAGTGTGTCAGTGGACAGTGTGTCAGTGGGCGGTGTGTCGGTTCCTAATTAGTGCATCCTTATAGCCTGCTCCTAGTCTGTTGTAGGGGCAGGTGCCTGAGAGAAGTGAACGAGCATTTGCCACATGGATTTGCTGCTGTGCATCCAAGCGTACAGAAGTGTCACTGGATAAGTTTCCTTTCTAGCAAGCTGTGGGAGGCATTCTGCCATTGTGCATGATATTGCGGGGGTGGGGGGCCCAGGAAACCAGGTTTCATCCGTCTGCAATAAATCAGTCTGGGTGCTTGCAGGGGTCTCCTCTGGGCCATGGGCCGGACTCTCAGCTTGAATGATTCCACAGAATCGGCGGCTTTCTTCTCGCTGAGATATTTGCTCTATCAGGTAGTAAGCGTATGCCGCATCACGCACTGTGAGTATGTCCACACAAGTAAGGCTAAACTTTTGATTAGTCATCCTTGTTTGAAAGTCTGATTATACCAGTCGTGCTGACCTGAAGTTATTGAGTCCACTCATGTTAACCCTAATTTGCGTTGTATTTATTTCCAGTAGTGAAGAGATGTAGCTATATCTTTTTCGGATTTCACTAGAACAATCTATAATAACAAAAATAGCTAAGTACCCTGGAAGTTCACTGGCTAAGTCAATGAACAATGGGCAGTAAACAGCTTAGTTTCCTTAAAAATACTGTAAGATTCTTTTGGAGCATTTTTAATTGGTCCTAATCTACCTCACTTGATTGATATAAATCTTGCAATGAGTTTCACGTTATTTACTAATAATTTGAGGCGGACGATTGTTGCCTTTGGTTCCTGGAGGAAGAAACACACTTCTTAGCTACGTGTCTCTGGTTGAGATTTTAGCCCTGTAATTAAGCAATACATTGCACTTTTCTGCCAGAACTGGGACATTCCTTCTGCATGTGATTGTGATTTGGCTTTGCCCTTGCTTCCATCACCTCTCTTTTTACTCTCTTCCTTTTCGAAGGGTCCACCTGGTCAAAAGGGTGACAAGGTAAAGAAGCTTGTATTTCATTATCAAATTCATTGTGTTGTGTCCCACTATCCCCTCTCGCTCCATGTTCTCCCCTCCTTCTGCATTAATATAACCCACGTTGCTTGAAGGTTTGGCACAACACGATTCCAAACCTCTTTATTTTCCATCCATCTCTAGCACTCCAGGACAGTATGGGAAAGAGGGAGTTCATGCATTGAGTTTCTTCTTAATTGGAGTGAACCTTTAAAAAATGTGTTTTCTGTGATGCTCTGGAAGCCCTATCAAGCTTACAACTCATTTAAAGAATTTTAAATGCCCTCATTTTCCCCAGAAACAAGGCTCCTTACATCAATGCTGAACCCTTAGACTTTAGTTGGCAATTGCAATTATACCTTATCAATGATTTATATAACTTACTTTATAATTGACTTTCAATAACATGCAAGACACCGTTACACATTGCTAAAATAGTTTTAAAGTATGGAAATACCCACGGCTCCTCCGTTTATGACAGAGACGCTATTTATGACAGCATTGTTGTTTTCCATCAGTCATAAATTGACATCGTGAGAGAACTCGGGGCTCTAACGATGGTAGTTATTGTTCAGCATACTTTGTTATTTTACGACTGTTTGGAGAAACAAACCATAATTTGAATTTTAGGAGGAAACATGGAAATGTACCAATGAAATCTTACTAATTTGTATTACTGGTTAGAACCTAAATCAGTCATTTGTCTTGATTGGATGAGCTATTCTGCCGTTGCGGAGCTCATTGGTGTGTGCCGTTTCTCCTTATGAGGTCTTCCCAGTGCTTCGCAGACCCACAAAAGGCATGAGTCCTTACTTGCCCAAGGCAGTTCAGTTCTAAATCAGGCCCCAGAAGGACTGCACTATGTGAACTCACCTTCCAGAAGTGGGGTTTCAGGCCATTGCCTCTGCACAAGTGGATAATTGACAGTTGCCAAGTTGGACGTGCTTGCGTGCAGTTTAATTTGCTGTTTTAGCTGAAGTTTTGGCTATATGGTGTTTGTTGTAAATCCCACTGCTACAAGTCTCCACACTTGACAAAGAAAACCATTTCTAGAATGTAGGCCAGATAAGCTGAGATGCATTCTGGGTTTTTATGCAGAGTTAGGCTGAGAGGGTGACATAATTCAAGTGACTGAGCCCCTGATGGTACTCCTATTAATTTAACAAATGATATCCAGCGAGGTTCCGAGACTCTCTTTAAACTTGTTAAATCTAGCTTATTTCCCTTTATGTCGTGTGGAGGCTCTTTTCATCGGTATGCTCGGCACATTGTTATGTCATCTAATTGGACCTATTATTTGATCCAGTTAATTTTTTCTCCTTACTGTTGCTGATGAGTCCGGTTCAAGCCCATCTTATGAAAAGCATCCCTGAACTCGGGTGGTTAGAATCAGATTTGTGTTCATTCCACTCTCTCCGTACACATTCAACCTTCTTGTCCGACATGCTGATCTCTGTCTTTCGGCTTTACCTGTGGCACCTTACCCTGCTCACCCATAAATACACCCCTGCCTTCCCTTCTCACTGTCGCTCTTTCAATCTACCAGTCTAAATCATTCTGCTCAGTTTATCGTAACATTGCCCCCTCCCTTGCCATCCAAATGGGCCACGTTAGCAGTATAGCCCATATCCCCAGTCTGTCTGACCCCTCTGTCATGTCAGGCTCTTATAATAAGCAGTTTCTCTTTGCAGGGGGATCAAGGAGACCAGGGCCCACGGGTATGTGGAATATCTAGTGCCGCCGCCCCTGTTTGTGCTCCGTCAGTGTAACGTTGTCTGCATGCGTTGTGCACGTTACTGCATTTTGCATGTTTCAGATGCATTGTGTTTTGGAGATGCAGTATTTTTTTTGTCTTGCCAAGCACAAGTACTTACATCGAGTTAATGGTTTAGTGCTGTGGGTGGGAAGGATAGTGGTTTTAATACCTGTAGGAAAACAACTGAACCGGGACCAGTTCGCTATAAGAAATGCCTCTGCTCTGATTAATAGGCATTTTTTCCATTGTGGTTAATACCTCTTCACACCAGGCATCATCACCTTTGGTGATCTTTGCTGTCCCCACTTGTGTTGTTTCTGAACCTGAAGGCAGAGTCAGCAGCCAAACGGATGCTAAACTGTTTGTTGATGAATGTACTCTGCCCACTTTCCTAAAGTCTTAAAAAGCCCATATTTGCTTCACATTAGTCTCAGCATTTTTCTTCAACAGATGATGTATATTTTCTGTAAAACATAGTTCTAGATCATTTAGATTTAGATCTAGATCTATAATCATATGCTTGTTTTTTTAAGGTTTATTGTTCAAAAAGCATATTTTTTTTGTGCCATGCAGAAGTTTCTAAATCCTAGCAGACAGGCTGATTGTGATGATCTAGCGAGTCTTCCTTCTTTTAAAACTTTGGAATATCTGTGTTATCCAGCCTCTGTTTCTCCACCTGGCGCTAAGAAAACTCTTACGCTGAAGGCTAAGCCCATTACTTTCTCTGAATCCATCATCTTGGACAGATGTGAGGTCAGAGTAACAGAAGTATCCCTAATTGATTTCCTGAGGCCACATAAAGGCAGGAAGATTGAGACATGGACCGGCAGACCTCTAGTAAATCATCTTTGATGCGGTAGTCTGGTTTGTAGATCTACAGACATAGGGCCGTATTTTCTTCAGCAGCTTCTGTAGTGCCCACATCCAGCTTCGTGATAATCAGGTCTCCTATCCACACATTGTCCCTTTCGCCTTAAAATGCACTTTTCTTTTTTAGTTAACGCTCAGCCGGGGAATGTCTAAATGCTAAATGCTCTCCCAGAGTAAATGAAACAGAGGAGACACTTGACAAGTGTTCAAACGTTGCTCTTCTGAACTCTCAGACATATCATCTGGGACAAATTGCAGTCAAAGGTCTTTGCAGTCCATCAGTGACTCGGTGAATTGATTAACTTGATTATGTAGGGGGTCAATTCTTGCCCAGATTGAGTTTCTGGGATTGGAAATAATACCATGAAGCTAAGGAGCTTACCATGAGCACTGCAAGATAGATAGGGGAACTTTAGCTGCCTTTCGCTATGGATAAACAACCAGTGCTCTAACACAAGTCGTCACTCTCAGTTTGTTTAATTATTTTACTATCGTGCCTAGTCACCAGCTGCGGGTGGTGAAAACACTTGAAGGAAAGGAGCAGGGCACACTCACCACCAAATCAAATTATACACTGAAGTGACATATTGACTTTGCACATTAAATTAGTAGGTAAAAATGCAGTGGAACAAAATTATGGGCTTTCACGAAAGATTTGTTCGATGAGTGATGCCGGAATTAGAGAGACCATACTTGTTCTTGGCAGATGATTGTTTATAAAGCAAGTTCAACTTCCTCGCAGAAAAGCTTCACTTTGAAAATGTGAGCTATTGTTCTGTGGAAATTAACAGTGAAAATACAAATATGCAACTTAATGTGTATATCATTAAAAGAACAATGGCTTGCTATTGTTCATCATACTCGTTTTTAATTTTCATACAGAAGAAATATGCTTGTGTGACCAGTAACTATGAGCATGAGTCTCAGCCGACGGCATGTGGTGGCAGGGCAGGTGCTCCTGCTGACCTCCTGCCGCTTGGGGGTGGAAGGGTGAGGTCACAGGGCAGGCCGGCGATCGCTTACAGAGCGTTGTGAGTGTGGGAAAGCATGCGGCACTGCTGCAGCTTGCGAGTGGTCATTAGCGGTCACAGGTACCATGTGGCAGGGTCAAGCGAGTCAGGGGTCAGAGGATAAGCAATCAGCCAACAGTGCTACCACTAGTCAGTCAAACAAAAGGGGATCCCAGTGCACCACCTGAGCAATATGTTACTGTTCATTTGCTCCAGTAGACATCAGTAGCAGTGCAGTCTGCTGCCTAATATTGTCACCGAGATGTCTTTGTTCAGAAGCAGTACAGAACAGAGTCCGTATTTGTGTATATAATAGATTCTTCAAACGGGATTTACTTGGTGAAAGGCAGTGCTGTGTCCTACATGGTTCCTTTTATCATATGTGTTAGTAAGTTTTTGACAAATTAAAACTTTATTGCCCTTGACAAATAAGAAGAACAATAGTAGCTCTCTTAGCTTGCAATTGAACTGTTGTTCCATGTATATTATTTTGCTTGCTCTGATGCATTTGTTATAGGCACAAAAACATGAATCAATAAGTGTTTCTCTTTAAAAAAAAAAAGATTAAAGGAGTCCATTGAAATTGACTTAGGAAATACTGTTATCGAACTTTGTCAGAAATCCCCATGGAGTTGCGCAAGCTGGGAAATAATACTTAAACATTTTTAAGAATATGCATTTTTAAATCCATCTGGCATTCAAAGGGGGATAATCAACGACATATCATAGGAAAATGCTGTTTCTCACTCAGGAGGATGTGTTTGGAGGTGCAGTGTTGCTTTTGTCTGATGCTTAGGGTCACATGGCGTGTCTGTTCTTTCTTTCCTCCATCCCACACCCGAGCCCAGCCCTTACTCGCACACTCAGCCTGCCTCCGAACTCAGCGAAAAGAAAACTGGAGCGATTCGGGGGATAGCCGGGATTCCCAGTGAACCGCTCCGGCACTAGCATTCCCAGCCATGACGACCTTTCCCCCTTTGGTGCTTGGGGGGGGCAAGTGCTGTGGACCACCCCAGAGAGCCCTATGGTCAGCGAGAA